>RJWJ010018061.1:0-32114 GCA_004363605.1 Indri indri
TGCTGAGGAGGCTGGGGCAGGAGGAGCTGGTTCCCTCGAGCCCAGGGGTTGGACGTTGCAGTGAGCTATGATGTGGCCACTGCCCTCCCGCCTGGGTGCTCGAGAAAAACCTCATCTTTAAAAAAGTAAAAGAATAAAACAAGGCAAAATAAAAATAAAATTAGAAATAAATAAGAAACAAAAGGAGGTGGCTCTTTCCAGTCCCCGGAGGGAAGGGTTCCCAGGACAAGTGTACGTGGCCCGAGGCAGCCTGGGCCTGCTCATCAGCCCTCAGGAAAGCTACTCCTGCAGCTGTGGAATCTACACCTTCAACTTCTAGCAGCTCTGGGTCCCCCACCGGAAAGTCAACTCCACAAGGAGAAGGGCTCCCTCTGTCTAGGTCACTGCTATGTCCCCAGCTCTGGGAACAGTGCCTGACACACAGTAGGTGCTGCATAAGTGTCATGTGTTATGTGCTGGGGGTGGCAGCAGGCATATCCCTAAGAGTGGCTCTCATCCCTTACAGAGTCCCTCAAAGACTTTTGCTGGTCACTTTCTGGAAATTGTTACAATGCATAATTTTTAATTGATTCGTTTTTATTTGTTTCAAATCCCACATAAGTAATACAGGAATACATTTTCCTTAGAAAAAATTAAAATGTTACAGACATGATGGAAGTCTCCTTTGGCATCCTCCCCCATCCCGGGCCTGCCGGGAATAACCGTCACTGCAGCCACTGCCCTGGCTTTGCTATGATCTTTGCAGACTCTATTCCTCGCTGTGAAATCCACACGCAGGTATACACAGATATGCCGTGGTGCTTTGGGGATGTTCTTTCACATAAGTTGGGTCACATTATTCTGCTGTTCTGCAACTTGTGGTTGTCACTTACCCGTGTGTCTGGGAGATTGGCAAACACTTACTGACCACCCAGCCTGTGCCAGGCACGACTTGGGGAGCTGGAGAGGCCTCAGTCAACCACATAGACAAAATTTCCTGCCTTATGGAGCTTACGTTCAAGAATGAACACAATGAGTGAGTAAAACATATGGTTTGCCAATGTTACCGAAACCTTAGCCACTGGTCCATGAGCCCGAATCACAATGGACACGTCACTTGGGGAGGAAGGAAAGAGGGTTCACTTTGCAAAGGAGGATAAATTGTAGACCTTCTCATCCCAGAATCCCAAATTTCCTAAACATAGGCAGAAAAACAGAACTTTTATCGGGAGGGTCCTTGGCTTCAGGCAAGTACTGTGATTAACTATTCTAATCATCCCATCTCTGCCAAAGACAAAACCTATGAACAGGGCAGCCACCCACTTGAGGGCTGGCACCACCTGGGATTTTTAACAAAAAACTTAACCCATCTCAGTCAGGCCAGGTGGCAGTTCCTATAAACGGTGGGGGAAGTTGTACAGAGATAGAAAATCTCTTTTATTCCCCGGGCCCACTCTCGATATTTCCCTTCCATATCTATGTGAGGAGGGGCGACATAGTGATTGAGCTGCTTCCTGCTGAAATGGGGGGATGTTTCAAATGGAAGGTTCTACTTACGTATAGGTCATTACAAATCGTTGGGAGTATATTTAGATTAACAGATACCATGCAGAAAAAGTCATAAGCAACAACTAGAACAGTGAGGATTGACAAGACAAAATGGACTGCCTCCTTGTACACAATGTCTGATACAGGGCTGGGCCGGAAAGCACCCTGTAGGTGATACGAGAGACCAGCTTCTGTAGATTTGGAAATCATATACGGATGACAAACACAGATCAACAGAAGAGGCGATAGCCCACAGAAATCCTCACTAGAGAGTTGTCTCTGCCTCCTACAGACAGAAGAAAATAATCAAAGACAGGTTAGAAAAAAAATATTACTATTTTCATTTCTCCCCTTCCTTAACAGTTACTTTAGATCGTCTAAAGGCTGCCCCTTCCATTGTGGGCTTGGTTCTCTTCTTCCATGGGGCACCTCTTTAGTCTGGTGTGATGGACCCAAAGTTTCATTTCTGACAACTTCGAGGAGATATGAGCTGTTAGAGGGACTTCATAGGGTTTCTTCTTCTTCTTTGTTTCCAACTAGGGTGGAGGCCTGAAAGAGGCAAACTCATACATAGTGGTTAGGACCTGACACACTCATTTGGCATATTGCTTTACCCTGTTTTTTTACTTGTAGTTACATTTCTGTACTTACCTCAGGGTGTTAGGAAGGGTCTCTCATAAACTATTTCTTAGGGGATTAGCTGAAGCCTGCTTCTGAGGTCTATCCTTATCCAAAGGAGGGCAAGTAGCAATATCCTATCTCACCTTCCTGCATCAATTCTAGGATGTGTGTAATTTCCACTCCAGATGTAAGACTTTGCTTATTTGTTGGGCTATCTCCAATTCAAAAGAGGGTCCATTATCACTATGTATGGAAGAGGGGAGCTTATGAACATCTTGACAACCTGCAGAATCACGGACCCCACTTTGTCCAGCTCCTAGGAGAAGTCTCACCAGGTTCTCACTGAGGCTCCACTTACAGAAGTTCATGGGCGACCAAAGGACATTGTGCAGTAGATCCAGGTGCAGACCACGGGAAGCAGCACCACCATGGAGTAGTCACCTTGTGAAATGCCCACAGCTCCCTGGGCTACTTGGTCCTGTCGACAGTTGGCTGTCGGTCAAGAGACCAAGCCAATAGTTAGAAGCCAGGGTGGCAACAAGAAGGGGAGTCCCAGGACACAGGCAGCTTGACCTTCCCTGTCTGAGCCTCATTTGCCTCCATTGGTTTCCAGGTCCCTTCCTTCTTGACCTAAATTTCTGTAGCTTAGCCATTCTGCTGTGGTACCTGCTGACATCCTTGCTGTAGGAGAAGGCGCTGATGGGCTGTCTCTGCAGGTGCCTGTCCACGGTGTCCATCACCAACATGTCATTTTCCATCTGCTTGGCCTATTTCCCTGGACTGCTGATTGCCATCATCCTGTCTTCCTCCGAAGCTTGGTCCTGCTCCATGAACGTGTTCATGCACAGGAACACGGCATAGGCCCTGTTCCGGGCCAGCGGCTCCTGGTAGGAGCCCATCTTGGAGCTTTAGACACTCTCTCCAGGTAGGACAGGCCTCTACCCAGTCTGAAAAGATATCTACTAATACTGAGTGGAACTGCCAATCATTGAAAGTGTCGGGCCTCCTATATATTGGGCTGATTGTGCAGTGGGTCACCTTTCTGTCCATGGACCGCCTCAAGCACACAGTTGCACACAGGATCTGCTCAAATGAGGTCTCACCAAATTCACTAAGGCAAGCACACAAACAGTCCATTGTAAATGGGGTCCTCCCAAATGAGGTTCTCCAAATCCATTAAGACATCATGTCATTCACGTAGGTGCCTCATAAGAGGCCAAACCAAAACTTCGGGTAGAAGGGATCCATGAGAATTCTGTCTCCACTTAGCTGTGCCATCGCAAATGGCAGAGTCCCAGTCTCTAGCTTTAAAGGGTGTTAACGGGGGAAAAAAAAGCCAAACTCTGTAAAATAATTTTAAAGAGATTTAATCTGAGCCAAATTTGAGGACCATGACCCCGAACCATGCCCAAGAAGCCTTGAGCAAGTGGACTGGCTGTGGCTGGGTTACAGTTTGGTTTTATACATTTCAGGGAGGCAGGGGTTACAGGTGAAGTCATAAATCAATATGTGGGAGGCATACATTAGCTTATCCCAAAAAGGTGGACCATCTCGAAGCGGAGGCTTACAGGTTATAGGTGGGTTTAAAGGTTCTTTGACTTGTAATTGGTTAAAGACATGAAGCTTTGTCTAAAGGCTTGGAATGTTTTAACATAAGGAGCTGTTAGTCAAAGGCAAGCCACCAGACATATATTTGTTGTGTAAATTGAGGACCTGCAGGTTTGTCTTGCATACCCTCAGCCTGTTAATGGGTTTACAAAGGATATCTCCAAGAAGGGAGGGGGGCGTGATAAACCATGTCTGACCTCCCTCCTCAGGCAATTTGATTCCAGGATATCCCCTTGGCCAGAAGGGGTCCATTCAATTAGCTGGTGGGGGGTGAGCCTTAATATTTTATTTTAGTTCACAAGGGGATCTAAATATAGCTGGGGTATCAAGACCCCAGAAAACAGATTGTCTCCAGCAACCTCCTTAGCAGCCCTGTCATGGACCTGATTTCTTTTTGCCGTGCTGGCCACCTGCTTGGGCTCAGCCACCATAGCCTGTATCGAGGCCATTATTTCAGTGGCATATTTGATATTCTTATCTCCTGCTGTCAGGAGATGCCTTTTCTTTCAAATGGCACTATAAGCATGTACAATCATAAAAGCATATTTAGAGTCCATACAAATGTTTACCTTTTTCCTCTCGATAACTGCAACTCAGCTTCCTGGTCTGAAGTCCCATATGGCAGTGTCACTGCCATGCTCACCGCACATCCAGTCCCTCGTTGTCCATGCAGCTGTTCCACCAGTGAGAAGATCCCAATCTTGCGCTGGCATTGGCTGATCTAACAGATCCGTCCTGCCTAGAATACAGTCTCCAGAACCTCTGAACAGTCATGTTGTAAAGGGAAAAGGCTGGTAGGATTGAGAGTAGACACAGTTTTTAATAACAATTTATCAAGGTGGCCATCTTCTCACAATATTGTCCAGTGGCTTCGAGAAGTATGTCCCTGGCCTTAGGATGCCTCTCAGCATCTATATTAAGACTCTAAGTCTCATTCCTTGTTTTTCTCCATACAAGGGCTTTACCATTAGTCCAGAGTCTGTGATCTAGATGTCATTCTTAGGAACCCCATACAAGTTTACAAATCTGTCTGATTGCAGGCTTCACAAATCCCCTGCTAAGCTTTCATCAAATAGGGAAGGAGAGTGAGTCCCTTTTAAAACTCCTAACACAGTCTAACAGCACTGTAAAGCCACGCCAGTCCCAGGATCCTGTCATTTAAACATTACTGAATACCATTCAAGTTCCTCAGCTGCAGCTTGCTTACAGCTTCCGCACTGTTATCTGGTCCCTCCCCCAGCACTCTCTGCCTGGCTCACTGAGTGCCGGGTACAGCTGGTGTCAGGCATGGCTGGTGCTGATGATTGGGCTGTGGCTGGGGGAAAGGGCCTCCCCCGCGCCAGACCACTCCTGTCCATGCAGATTGGCACCAATCGGATCCCCACTCTCAATTTTTCCTAGGGCTCCTGTGGGGATATTTGGAGGCAGGGGGCTCTGGCCCCCTCCTTTGCTGTCTGAGTCCTGGACTTAAAAAGAAAACAACTTCTTTTTCTCTCCTAGGGGCTTGTTACTATCTGGAGGTCTTTGTAACTTTGAGACAATACTCTTTTTTAATGTACTTTCTTTTTACAAAAAAGCATACTAACTGTACATAAATTGCCTTCCTCTGATTACAGAGTAGACCTCTGGCCAAATTGAGTTTTCTGCCTGGTCCTAGAAGTTGAGACTCTTCTTAACCCCGAGTCATAATATAGTGCTACCCGCCCTTCATGACAATGGGTGGTGGCTCCCCTAGGACTACACATTTGAGTTCAGCCTCAACACTATTTATCACCCACACAGGTCATGGGAGTGGCGTGGGGGAAGGGTGGGTGGCAGGGCCACCAAGACTGGGAACCGTGGCAAGAGCCCTGGAGGTGGGGCATATCAGGGACTGGGTGCAGAGACCCACAGCTTTCCCCTGGCTGTCTGCTCTTGGCTCACCCCCTTAACCTTGGCCTGAGCTGTAGCTCTGCAGCAGTGGCAGCAATTCCCTGGGCAGGATCCACGCAGGTGGGGTCGGGGGGAAAGGCACTGCTTCACTGCCTGCCCATGGACCGCCTGCAAGGGTCCTATAACACTCCAATTGCAGTGGGCACTAGTGGGACCTTGTCCCATGCATGCCCAGGGGTGGCTGGTCAGCTGGGCAACAGGCTCTCCCTCTCTGCCGGGTCCACCTTTGGGGCTGTGGCAGCGCTGACCCAAAACTGGTGCAGACTAGGGGAGAATGACTAACACAAAGTATCCCAACTATCCGAGGCCTTTAAGATTGTCATTAAATATGAAATGTCTGATCTTAAATAAATCAGACATTTCCTACCCAATAGCCCAACACATACGGGATCTTGTCCCATTTATCTGACCTTTGACAAAATAATTTCAGTTATAAGACAGTACAATTTAAAGTTTCATTTAACAACCCCTTTTCCTCATACTCCAGCACATACATCATATTACAGTAAAACCATTTTCCTTAGATGTAGGTTTGCAGCTGTAAGTTAACAGTTAAGCCAAAATTTTTTTTCCAAGGGACTTTTAGATGGAACTTTTCTATGTTGCAACAAAACTCACAAATAACAAACACAGACAATACAGAGAATTCTCAACACAAAATGCCAGGCCTATCAAACAAATGGGAATCCAAAAGGGACAAATGCCACCCCAAATCGTACCTCAGACGGTGCCCCAAATGCTCTGAGGTAGGGCTGGAATGTTCACAAATGGGAATCCAAAGGGAATAAATGCCACCTCAACTGGAAGGTTCAAAAACCCTCCCCAAATGTGTAGTCGAATCTCTCCATTCCCTGGGAAACCTTCCCCAAATGGTGGCCTAGCCCCCGCCCCCTTTCCCTGGGAACTGCAAATGAGCTCCAAATCCAAACCAAGTCCCCAAGTCCCACTAAACCACTTGATTTTCCCACCCCAAATCGGCACCTCAGAGCAAATCCAACAGGGAGGTGTGAAACCCCCCAGAAGAGTGGAAACAGTGTCTCAGAGTCCTGGGGGACTTTACTTACAAATGGCCATGGCTGTCGCAATGCTTCCCAAATCTGTTTCCTTCTCCTCAATTCAGTTCAGGTTGGTTGGAGCTGCGTCCATCTGGGGAGAAAGAGACAGGGCTCCTCAGGGCTAAAGAGGCCCAGCAGCTGCTAGGAATCCCTTTCTTTCTTACCCAAAAAGCCGATGCTCCTGCCCATGGCTTGACCTGGAGCTGCTCCCTGCCTCCTCCAGTAGTTGCAGGGTGCCATTCTACTGGGAAGCCAATGCCCACCCAGGGACGTCCAAATCTGTTACCAAAAGCTCGGCATTTGTCCTCGAGGCCACAGCAGAAGAATGAGAACAGCGGTTTGAGGAGAAGGAAAGAGTTTGTTACTTTGCTGGCAAAGGAGGAAAAATGGTAGAGCTTCTTATCTCAAAATCCAAATTTCATGAACATAAGCTGAAAATACAGAGCTTTTAAAGGGAGGGCCCTCAGTTTTTGGCTACTGTGTTAATGATTTTAATTGTCCCATCTCTGCCAAACACAAAGCTCCACCTGGGCCTACCTGAGGGGCTGGCACTGGCCTGGGATGGATGAGCTATCTCCTTAACAAGAGACTTAATGTACTCCTCCCAACCACTGGTCTGAGGCAGGGATGCAGGTTTTAGTTCTCAAAAAGGAGTGGAGGATGTTTTAAAATGACAGAAAATATTTTTTCCATTTTTTTTCCCATTTTCCCTCTATTATACCACATTGAATAGAAGTGGCCAGAGTGGGCATCCTTGTCTTCTTCCTGATTTTAGAGGAAAACTTCTCAGCTTATCACCATTGAGTATGATGTTAGCTACAGACTTGTCATATATGGCCTTTATAGTGTTGAGGTACATTCCTTCTATACCTAACTCATTGAGAGTTTTTGTCATGAAAGGATGTTAATTTTGTCAAATGATTTTTCTGAATTTATTGAGATGATCACATGGGTTTTGTTCTTCATTCTGTTAATGTGGTGTATCATATTTCTTGATTTGCATATGTTGAGCCATCCCAAACATAAATTCCACTTTTCATCAGAGAAAAGTGATAGTTTGACCTCCTCTTTCTCAATTTGGTTACCCTTTATTTCTTTCTATTGCCTGAATGCTCTGGCTAGAACTTGCAGCACTTTGTTGAACAGAAGTGACGACAGTGGGCACCCATGTCTTGTTCCATTTCTTAGCAGGAATGCTTTCAACTTTTCCCTATTCAGTATTATATTGGCTGTGTGTTTGTCACATATGGTGTTTATAATTTTGAGATATGTTCCTACTAGGCCTAGTTTGTTGAGGGTTTTTATCATAAAAGGGTGCTGGATTTTGTTGAATGCTTTTTCTGCATCTAGTGAGATGATCATATGGTCTGTGTTTTTGCTTCCGATTATGTGGCAAATGACATTTATTGATTTATATATGTTGAACCATCATGGCTTCCTTGGGATGAAGCAAAAGTGGGCAGAGGAATACATAAAACATCTAAGGCTTCAAGAAGATGCAAATAGTGCGACTCTTAGGGAAATTAAGACATTTAAAAGCAGCCAAACTACTGATGTCTTTTATTTATTTTTCTTTCCAATCTGGATGCCTTTTATTTCTTTTATTTGTTTATTTGTTTGTTTGCCCAATTCCCCTGGCTAGAACCTTTTTTTGCATGTCTTATAATATTTTGGCTGGAAACTAGAAATTTTTGATAATATATTGTAGCAACTACCCCGCCCCCCCAACCTCTGGGACTTGTTATTTGCTGGCATAATTTTAGAGATTGGCTAGACTATTTTAGTGAAGTTTATTCCCTCTCCTCCCAGTGTTAAGTCTCTGATGTCGTTTTTCAGGTAGACATACCTTTATGTGTGTACACAGTCACCCTAAGATGACAGTGGTATTAGTAAGGCTCTCTTTCTTTCCTTTACTAAGGCTAGCTATTAAGCTCTGCTAATTGCCTGATGATTGCTCTATTGTTTTCAACAACGCCCTAGGGCTGCAGTCCCCAATCCCCGGGTGGAAAGGATGGTATGGGTCTGTAGCCTGTTAGGAACCTGGCCACACAGCAGGAGGTGAGTGGCAGGAGAGGGAGCAAAGCTTCATCTGTATTTACAGCCATTCCCCATTGCTCACATCACTGCTTGAGCTCCACCTCCTGTCAGATCAGCGGTGGCATTGATTCTTATAGAAGAGCAAACCCTACTGTAAACTGTGCAGGCAAGGGATCTAGGTTGTGTGCTCCTTATGAGAATCTCATACCTGATGATCTGAGGTGGAACCGAGGTGATGATGCTAGAGCTGGGAAGTGGCTGCAAATACAGATTATCATTATCAGAGAGGTTTGACTGCACAATAAATGCAATGTGCTTGAATCATCCTGAAACCATCCTCCACCCCCCACCCTGGTCCATGGAAAAATTGTCTTCCATGAAACTGGTTGCTGGTGCCAAAAAGGTTGGGGACTGCTACCCTAGGGCATAAATTGTTCTACAGACTAATCCAATTAAATTGTAATTTCTTTGAAGGAATAGTTCTGAGGTCTATGTCTAATATTTGTCCTGACCCCAGAAGGGCTCTTACCAGCCATCTTATCCCCTGATTTTCTCCTGAAAACTGTCCAACTTACAGGCTAGGTTTTATCTTTATTAGGTCTGCAAATCTTTTCCCAGCTGCCTTGTACAACCTCTGCACCGTTGGGTTTGAACTTCTCCACACTCTGTTGCAAATGAAGTCAATTCCTTTGAGAAGAGATTAGGAGCTACCTGTTTTACAGCCTGTTTCTTGTCCCGGGCAAAAATCTGTGAGCAAGAGTTCTGGAGCCAGGGTGGGGACAGTGGCAAACTTTACTAAGTGCCACCCCCTCTCTATGAGCTGAGGGCTTGGTGGAGTGGGATGAAGCAGCATGAGGTCCTCTTGGCTTTTCTCTCCCAACATGTAACCACCACCTAATGAGCCAGGCAAGGACAACTTGAGCCCCAGGATTCTCAGTATGCTGCAACCAAGGTGGAGCCTCCATTAAACAAATGGTGGGTGGATAGAAGTGAGTCACCATCTCTCAACTGCACTTACCTGGGGCTTCCTCAGGCACCTCTGCCAAGACCTCCTGGGGGGGTGTTTAAGACATTTTTTTTTCTCCACTGGGACTCAATACTCAACACTTTTCCATTCCTAGCCCTTCCCCCTCACCTTCTTCCACCCCTGGGTCCATAAAATGTCAGGAGCCTTTTGTTCAGGTTCTTTCCACAGTGATATGATTCCCCGCATCTGTGTTAATCCATCTGACTCTTGCTGGAGACACACCAAATGGAAAAAAGGAATAGTGAGGGAGTCAGTACTTTCCCTGGTTCAGCCCCTTGCTTATGCTATCAAGGGAGGTGATTAAAGCTGTTGACAACGGTTCTCAGAAAAGGATTTTGGAGGAAAGAGGTTTTATTCCATTGAACAGTTTGCAAATGGAAGATTCAGGCTTTGGTGTAAAATGAAGTGTGTTCCACAGAACAAAGGGAGGATTTGAGTTTTATAATGAAAGTTCCCGTCCAGGCTACTGTTCTCTGATGATGGGACCAGAAGTCATTTGAGACCCCGGCAACTGAGTTGTACTCAGGAACTATTGTTAGATCTAAGTAATTCCCTGGTGCTGACAGACAACCTGTCATGTAGCGTGTCATTGATACTCATTTTTCTAATAAAAAAGGACGTAGACCTATTCAGGATCACTTTGTCCGGTGATCTGAAGAGACTTTAGACACTTGACTAGTTCGCTTCCATTATAAAGGAGGTAATCTTGTTAATTCATGAAGGAAAGTGGCTCCTTGAGGGATTCATCACTATAGATCCCCCCCCACTCCAGAGTGCCCTGACAGTGGCCACTTTGACTAAGGAGGAGGAGAAAGAGGAGGGAGATAAGAGGGTATGTATACCAGAGACCTTCTCCTTTCTCAGCTGGATACTATTTGGTCTCTGACAGATTTGGTCCACACATGATGAGTACCTTGTCACTGAAAAACATGTTTGGATCACCTTCGCAGAGGCTATAGAGGTTCTGCCGTCCCCCTGGTGGTCTCTTGGGTCTACTATGAGGGAGTGAGAACAGTAGATGATAAGATTACCCTGACTCAGATTTAATTACAGGTTTGTTCGTGCTGCTCCTGCTGGTTATCGAACCCAATTAAACCACCTCATGAAGTCAGGTCTGTCCACTTGCAACACAATCCAGATCTTAACTGAGAAATTCCCAGGCACAGAAAAAGGTACTGAGAAAGGGCTACTGAGAAAGCTACTGGAAAAGCTACAGAGAAAAGACTACTAGCAAGCTACTGAGAAAATAAAAAAAATTGACCCAAAAAGGGGCGTAAAATGGTAATTGGGCGCCCTCTTCTGGAATATTTGGGCAAGGGCCTTCCCAAAGAGATCTCTGGGTCTGATTACTCAGCAATGGAACACCAAAGGAGATTGGTGGGCTCCCCACTGAAGAACTCAGGGCCAGGTGCCAGGCCATGGGGGATATTATAGGTGGTCCTGCTGGGCTCTACACCCTTCCACCTCTTCTGGTGAATTTGGAAATGAATCGTAGATCCTGAGCAACCTTTGTTCTGATCACTTGGCTTTTAAATATAAACAAGATTAGGGACTACACAAAGATCCCACTGTACCTAGGGGTCCCAAAGGCCCTATGCCAAGATTTGAGTTCAGTGAGAGAGTGGAAGGCAATTGCATTTCTTGGGCCTTTTAGATATCAGTACACAGATGACTGGTCCCCACAACCACCAGCATCAAGAAGAGTGGAAAACAGATAATGTTCTCCAATTTGGGGCCCATACTAACCTCCATTTTATGGCCCCCCATCACTGAATGAAATATTGGTATTGATGTGTTGTCCATGTGCACCCCCATTTACCTTTGTTCTCAATTTCTGCAATTGACAGAAATTGCAATAGTTATGGCCATCTTAGTGGGGCATATAGAAGACTTGGCCCCATCTGATGACCAGCACCTAGTGCTGTTGTCCCTCCAAAATAATATCAGCTTTCTGGGGGAGAAAAAGAAATAACTGCCATCATTTGTGAGCTTAAGGAAGCCAAAGTGTTCCATGAGACTATTTCTCCATTCAATAGCACCATCTGGCCTGTGCACACGACATTGGGTGCTTGGAAACTTACCATTTATTGCAGGCAGCTCAATTCATAGTGCCACCCTTGGCACCAGCATTACCCAACATTGTGACTGTTACAGAGGCTACTGCCCAAGCTGAGGGAACTTGGTATGCAGCAATTGATATGTCAGATGCATCCCTCTTCACCGAGATGATCAGGATCAGTTTACCTTCATGTGGAATGTGTTACACCTTTAATGCCCTTCTACAAGGCTGTGTAAATTCTTTGGCTATCTGTCATTAATGGATAGGCTGTGACTTGGAAAAAGTCCCACTCCCAGAGAGATAACTGGCTTTTCACTAAATTGATGGCATCCTCCTGGTGGGCCCAGACAAGGACAACACCCAGCAAGGACTGGATGCCCTGTTGACCTACATACAACAACAGAGCTGGACCATTAACACAGACAAATACAAGAACTGAATACCCAAGTAAAATTCCTGAGCATAATCTTGGAAGGAGTGTAGCATCTCATTCCAGAGGAGTTGATTGCCCTCTCTGCCACCACAAATTACAAATAAAAAGGAAGCCCAGCAATTGCTGGGAATATTCAGCTACTGGTGCTCTCACTTTCCCCACACAGGGATCTTGATGGCATCCATCTATTAGGTTTCCAAAAAGGCCACTACCTTTCAGCAGGGCCCTGACCAACAGGATATCCTGAAGGCTTTTCAATGGCCCACTCAGGTTGCTTTCCCTTGGCCCCACTGATTCATATTTGCTGTTTTACTCACAGGTCTCAGGAACCTCCCAGTTTGCTGACTGGAGCTTATGGTGAAAGATTAGCACTGCGGGTCAAAGGCGCCCATTAGGCTTTAGGACCTGTAAGCTCCCAGAGCCAACTGAAAGGCACACACCCTTTAAGACACAATTATTGGCCTTTTATTGGGCCTTGGTGGATACTGAGCACATGATCCATGGCTGTGAAGTAATCTTAAGACCAGAAATACCAATCATGTCACAGATCTAAGCAGATGTCTCAAATCATCATTTGGGGGTGGCTCAGGAATCTTTATACTAAAATATAAATGACACATACAGGAGTGAGCAAAACTAGACCCAGCTGGGGCCTCATAATTCCATAAAAACGTCTCAGGATTGCCCCTCCGACTCCCCAGCATATTGCCCAAGGATCTACTCCCTCCACTGGCCCATTGAGGGCCCAGATATAAAGACCTCCTGGATTATGAATGGATCCAGTTCACTGATGGTTCCACCCTATTAACTACTACCAAGAAGGAATAAGGTACAGCCACCATTCAACCTGAGAGAGACCATTCCCTTACCAAGTGTGGTAAGGGATGCTTAGCACAATAGGTAGAGCTTCATACGTTATAGCTAGCTATCCAGGCCACCCCAACAAAGGATCCCTGCTATATTTTCACCGACTCATGGGCTATGACTAATGGCCTCACCATTTGGTCAAGCCTCTAGCAAGCCTTGGACTGGCATATAGAACAATGTTTACTTATTCTAGTCACCTTTGATATCATCTCCTAGTATTTGTGTATTTCAAACTTTCGATCAAACTGAAGCCATCTTGTTGTTCTTCACCCTGGTGTACCAAGCTAAAATGGTCAATTTACTGAAATGAACTCCTCAATTTGCCTATGGCCCTGTTCTACTGTGCATTCACCATACGTGATCCACTTTACGTTTCTGCTAGGAGTTTTAGCTCTTGCAAACGGTCCTTCACATTATCTCTAAAGTATGCTCAAGGGTATAAAATTACTTGCTTTCTGTTTTCCCAATTGTCCTTTATATATGATCTCACCTGTCGTTTCTGCTCATCAGGGTCCCAAAAGGCAACAAGTAGGCCAGGCACGGTGGCTCACGCCTGTAATCCTAGCACTCTGGGAGGCCGAGGTGGGCAGATTGTTTGAGCTCAGGAGTTCAAAACCAGCCTGAGCAAGAGCGAGACCCCGTCTCTACTAAAAATAGAAAGAATTAATCAGACAACTAAAAATATATAGAAAAACTTAGCCGGGCATGGTGGCGCTACTCGGGAGGCTGAGGCAGAAGGATCGCTTGAGCCCAGGAGTTTGAGGTTGCTGTGAGCTAGGCTGACGCCACGGCACTCACTCTAGCCCGGGCAAGAGTGAGACTCTGTCCCAAAAAAAAAAAAAAAAAAAAAAAAAGGCAACGAGTAAACTTTTATCCAAAAAAGTGAAGCTGGTTGAAATAGAAAAGTGTAAGAAATCATAGTTACCATCTTGATTCTAAAGTTTAGCGATCTGGTTTTAATTTGGGGGTTTCATGAGTTATCTTGATAGTTTGATTTTTATTTCAGTGATGACTGCTTTTTCTAGAATGCCATCTTTGTAAAATTCTACTATCTATCCATTAGTTCACCCATCTTCATTATCTGCAATAATAGTCTCTTATTTGTAGGAAAAAATGGTTGCCAGTTATTTATATCAGTGAAATTTGATGAAAAGAAAGAGGCAGATTTCCGGAAAGAATCATTACTGTGTATCAAAACCAAGATGATCCTGGTGCTAGCCAACTTTCAGGATTGAGGTGGTGTCTCAGGGCATTTGTGTTGCTATAAAGGCATACCTGAGGCTGGGTAATATATTTTTTAAAAAAGGTTTATTTGTACAGTTCTGCAGGCTGTACAAGCACAGGTTGTACATGCCCACCACCACCCACCCCCACAAGCTGCACACGCCCCTCCTCGAACTGCATATCACCCTGCCCCCACCCTACAGACTCCCCTTCATAATCCCCTGGTCTGTACATTACCCCTCAGGCTCTACATAACCTCCCTCCACAGCCCGCCCCGCCAAGCTCCGCTTCATCACACATCACCCCTCAGTGTCATATCACCTCTCAGACTCATGTCACCCCACGAATGGCGATAAACGGCCATTCGTGAAAAACAAGTATGGAAGGCAAGGGTGGGGAGAGCCCAGAGCGCAGCCAGGAGAGCCCTCGGCCAGAGGCAGCGGGGGGGCCAACTCTACAGCAGAGGGCGCCCGAGAGCCTCTCGTCATAGGCAGAGAAGGGGACGCGCGTTCCCGCAAGTGCAGCCTCCCTGCAGGGCTTGATTCCTTGACAGGTAGTGAGCCAATGGAGCCAGCCACTGCCTTTCTAAAAAATAAACTACTCTTTCTTCTTGCCCTCCTCTGCTTGGCGTCGTTCCCTATGCTCCTCTGTGAGAACATTTTAAATGGCCCTACAGATAGCTGTGAAATACAGGCCAGTTATCATCATTATTATGATCATTAATCAGCTATATAGGTAACAGGTGATCTCAATAATGAAGCCAAGCATCTGAAACAAGGATGGGTGTGGGGATTGTGTTTAAATAGTTTGCTTTTGTTTCCTTTTTTGCTTGGGTTGCGGGGGCGTGTTGTTTCAACATATGGCGTTTTAAAAACGTGTCTGTTTATTAATGTGTTGGTTAAAAACTGTCCTTTAAAGTAACGCTTTTTTTCCAGAATTATTTGACACATTTCTGGTGAAATGCCTTAACTTTCTCTCCTCAAAAGACTGGTGGGAAGGGAATAATGGAAACAACAACTTCACATGCCAAATAAAACAGTTAAGTTGTGAAAAGACCATTTATCAATATTTAACCCCCTCACACGCCGTTTGTTCTTTTTTTAAAGAACTTCGCTAAGAATGACATTCATTAAGTCAAAGAATGTTAGAGCTCGCAGGAATTTGCAAAATGAAGCCACTTTCTTATCTATGTGAAACGGAAGACCCAGAAAGGATAAGTGACTTGTCCAAGGTCACAGCATGCAGTCAGGGCTGATTTCCAGTCTGCAGATCAAGAGGGGAGCAGTGTTTCTCAATGAAAGGACAGTGGCATAAGTTTTAAAGACTTTGTTCTGTTCTTTATTACATGACTATTGTAGGAAAAGTTGGGAGGAGTTAATGTTTTAAATTACCTGCTGTCATACCACTTCAAGATGGTCATTGTTAGTATTTTCTGTATAATTTTCCTTACTTTCTAATGTATATGAACACTGGTAAATGTGTTATATTTACTAAAATTGGGTCACACGATCCATACATCTTTGTAAATATAATTCCTAACAGATGCATAACTATTCTAGTAAATGGATATACCTTCACCAGTTTAATCAGTCCCTTATCAATAGACATGCAAGCTTTTGCAAATGTTAAACTCTCATTAAAGACATTGCACTAACCATTCCTCTTCATACATCTTTTGCTGAAGTGGTGTCTACTACCGATCAATGTGAATCTTTGTAGGAATGCAATGCAATCTCTGGCTCTGGAATTTACTCTGTGTCTTTTACACAAGTCATAACCTTTCTGAGCTCCAATTTCCTCATCTTTAAGTGGAAGTTATCCTACTAGTGATAACCTAGGGGTGGGCGGATTAAATGAGATAATACATGTAAAATGGTTAATGCCTAGCACACAGCAGATCCTAAATCAATACTACTACTTCTTATTATTATTATTATTACCATGTTCTGAAGTTTGGTGTAGGACCTGAAGAAGATTGGGTCTTCATAATAATGCCCATGGTTTTCTGTTACTCTTCAAAAGAGAGTAACCAGAGTTGCATGAATAAGTTTTTAGGTGTAAAACTTTAGTAGCTAGATTAATATTTCCTTTTCTCTAACAATTTATCCAGAGGAAAAATAATAAATTTAAATTATATGTGGGCTGTTGAGGTAATTACCATGTTCTGGTTATATAACTTAACACCAGTCAAAATGTTTAAAGCATAGCTTTTCACTGAAGGTTCTTGACTTAGTCCATTTTATGTTGCTTATAATAGAATACCAAAAACTGGGTAACTTATAAGGAAAAGGAATTTACTTCTCACAGTTATAGAGACTGAGCAGTCCAAGATCGAGGGGGCATATCTGGTGAGGGTCTTCTTGCTGGTATGGACTCTTCAAACTCCTGAGGTGGAACAGGGCATTACATAGTGAGGGGGGCTGAGCATGCTAGCTCAAGTCTCTCTTCTTATAAAGCCACCGGTCCCACTCTTGTGATAAACCATTAATCCATTAACCCATTATTCCATTAATCCATTAATGGATTAATCCATTCATGAGGGCAGAGCCCTCATGATCCAATCACCTCTTAAAAGCCCCACCACTCAATACTGCCACACTGGGGATTAAATTTCAACATGAGTTTTGGAGGGGACAAATATTCAAACCACAGCAGTTCTCAAATAAAAATCAACTGTTCTGTAATAAATAAAGTTTCATCTGATTCTTTCCCCTTTGGAAAATGCTCAAAGCACGGCTTATTCCATAAAATCAGCAGAATGTCTACATAATCCCCTGTCCGGCTTCTCAGTACCTTCAAGCTACTCTCCTCTGTTTTTCTCTTGTATTGATGTCCCCCCCCCCGCAACTATTTCAAATTCCTCAGAACAGTGAGAGGGAGCACAGAGGCAGAAGTTGTCATCTCTGAAACTTTGCTTTTAAACTGGCAAGATTTCCATGAGTCACACTGGGATGGATTTAAGGTTTATATTCCCATCTGAAGCTTTGGAAACTCATCATTATTCCTACCAAAGCCTATGCAGTTAATACAACTTGTGTGTCACCCCTATTTCTCCAATGCTTGTTAAAAAATAAGGGAACACTCACCCTTTTTGAAAAGCTCGCTGGAAAGTTCAGTGTTGGGTGGCCTATCTCAGAAGTCAGCGACCAAAATGCATGATGACCAGCTTTCCAAAATGCTACTAGTAGCTCCCTGCTTACTCTTCCTTCCTCTTCTCCTCCACTGAACATTGTGGACAAAGACACTCAGGATTGTTGGAGTGAATGTGACTGATTAAATGAGTCCTTTCTGGACACAACTTTTATTGAATTTGAGCACCAAACACTGGGAAGTCTTTGTCTATAACTGGCACACAGAATGATCCACATGCGTTTTTTGCCATGGTGTGCCATTCTTTTTTGTAACAGTGACAAGTTACATCCTACTGGTCTCTATTTGTCTCACACTTGTTGAAGTGGCTTTGCCAACTTAGCCAAGCTAGAAACAGTTTCCTGGGATTGCCTTCCCTGCATGATTCTGAGTTAGGGTGGAACAGAAGGAAAATTTGGGCAGGATTTAGGAGGTGAAAGTGAAGCAACAGACATTATGTTCTGAAGTTTGATGAAGGCCCAGGCATTATTACCACTGGGGCACACTGGTACTGATCCACTGGTGTACCTTGTTGGTGTGGGATAGCAGTGGGGCCTGCAGCAACCCCACCTCTGACAAGATCTCCTTTTTCGAATTTTCCATGAGCTGGGCAAGGTGTACATGCAGCTCCATGGCAAAGGATGACAGCTCCTTCTCCAAATTGGTGGCAATAAGAGACAGATGCAGGTTCCAGTAAGTGTTCATGGGTTTTAGTTTGTCCTGATGGATTCAAGTGAATTCCTTGCAGGTTCCAGTTTGTCCATGCTCTCCTCCACCTCACATGTACCTCTTCTTCCCAACTGTAGGCCCTGAATATCTACGGTGACTTCAGACTGCCATCAAATGCAGAGGCGCTAGCCTTCCATAGACTTCGTCTCCAGCTCTCATTATTGCATAAGGTCTAATCTCTATAATTATCCTTCATTTCTTTTCACTCTGATTCTCTAATCAAATCCTATAACTGTTATCAGGTGATTTTTATATTATATCCAAATTTGCAAACCAGATATAGGATTATAGACATTACAAAGGAATTTTTTATTTTGCAAAAACATTATACATGATACTTAAGTAAACATCTATTACCCTCACTTTCTTTTTATGTCAAACTTATTTAAATAGCACTCTCTTATTGTCAATTTATTTTTCTTCCTCTGATTTTCTCTGCAATCCATTGACTATGACACCTGCCTTACAAAACACTATTTCAATTCAGCAGAGGCTTGCAAAACACAAAATCTAGATCTCGGTTTACTTTATTTCTTTGTACTATTAACAGTGTTGGCCACTTTCTTTTTTTAAATTTATCTCCTCCCTTGGTTTCCATGACCAGCACTCTTTGGAATTTGCTTCTATCTCTCCAACTGCTCTCTCTCTCTCTCTGTCTTTTTTGTTCACTTTTTATCTACCCAATCCTCAAGATTGTAGGAGTTTGTTGCCTAAACTTTGTTGCCCAAAGTCCAGTTCTTGGCACTCTTGAATTCCCTCTCCATCCTCTCAGCTTTTCTGATCCCGTCTACTCTTATGGATTCAACCATCATCCCTTCACAGTCATGATTTATAGATCTATGCTTTTATCTCTGCTCTCTCTCCCAAATGCCAGGATCATGATTCTAGCAGTCCATTGAGTCTCGGATGACTCTAAAATTCAAAATGTGCAAACTGAACTATTTGTTTACCATGATATGTCCCACATGTCCTAACTTGGATAATGTCATTACCATCCTTCAGTCACTCAAGCTCAAAATTTCAAAGTTGGAGAGTGACATCACCAAAGGCAGAGTAGAAGAAATTTGGCTTCATTCTCTCCCACTGGAAACCAAAATTAACTATCTAGTGCCAAGATTATCAGCATCAATATCCCAGAACTCAAAACTGAGGCTACGACAATCACTGGGCCACAAAGAAGTGAAAAACTGTGAGTAGAAAATAAAAGAAACAGAATTCTCTCTCTGCAATGTCCCTGCCCCAAACTTCCAAGCACTACATGGAAAAGTCCTCCAAGACTCATGGTTTCTCCACTGGAAAAAGTGAGATTGAGGTGGACAGCCAGTTCTCCATCATCTTGGGTTCCTATGCAGGAAAGTCATTCCTGCCTCAACCCACAGAAAGCATCATGAGTGCCTGTAGGGAGAGGGACCCCTGAGGGCAGCTGGAGACAGATGTTGGGGGTGGGGCTAGAGGCCCCAGCATGTGAAACTCAGGGGCTGCTCCCCAGCCCAGACTAAGGAGATGCCAAATCAGAGAGGTGATTTGGCAGCACCACACAATAGGAGGCATGCTCCACAGGGCTCTGAGCATGAATACCTAGCCTGTCTCTCCATATATCTGGAGAGTTCCCTAAAACTTGAATCTTTTGCAAGATTAGCGGCAAACCTGGACTTAGGGTGCCATCTAGTGCCAAAAAGGAGGCAGTGATCTAGGGCTAAGGGAATCAACAAGCAAATTGCACAGAACCTATAAACACACATGCAATAGAAAGACCAAACCAACCCAGATAGCAAAGAGTGGAAAAAATAACCAATCATTCCATGTTAAGACATAGATATACGTTCATAATAAACAACAGCAAATAGTGAACTATGACCTCCCCAAAGGGACAAAGCAAGGAGCCAGTGACTGACCCAAACAAGACAGTGACATGTGAGTTCTTAGATCAAGAATTCAAAATAGCAGTTTTGAGGATACTCAGCAATCTCCAAGTTAACACAGAAAAGCAATGCAAAAATTTATCAGAGAAATTTAACAAAGAGATTGAAATAATAAGAAAAAATCAAGCAGAAATCCTGGAACTGAGAAATACACTGGCTGAATTGAAAAACCCATAAGAGGGATCTCAACAGCAGAATTGATCAAGCAGAAGAAAGAATTAGTAAGCTTGAAGACAGGCTATTTGAAAGCACACAGTCAGAGGAGAAAAAAGGAAAAAGAATGAAAGGAATGAAAAATGCCTACAATATTTAGAAAATAACCTCAAAAGAGCAAATGTAGGAGTCATTGGCCTTCAAGAGGAAGTTGAGAACAAAAGGGGTAGAAAGCTTACTAAAAGAAATTGGACCAACTGTGGTGGCTCACGCCTGTAATCCTAGCACTCTGGGAGGTGAAAGCGGGAGGATCATTTGAGGTCATGAGTTCGAGACCAGCCTGAGCAAGAGCGAGACCCCATCTCTACTAAAAAAATAGAAAGAAATTAGCTGGACAATTAAAAATATATATATAAAAAATTAGCCGGGCATGGTGGCACATGTCTATAGTGCTAGCTACTCGGGAAGGCTGAAGCAGTCAGATGGCTTGAGCCCAGGAGTTTGAGGTTGCTGTGAGCTAGGCTGACTCCACCGCACTCTAGCCCGGGCAACAGAGTGAGATTCTGTCTTAAAAAAAAAAAGGAATAATAACAGAAAACTTTCCAAACCTAGAGAAAAAAAAAATCCAGGTACAGGAGGGTAAAAGATCACCAAACAGATTCAACCCAAATAAGTCTTCCCTAACGCATATAATTAAACTCTTAAAGGTCAAGGACAAAGAGAGGATCCTAAAAGCAGCAAGAGAAAAAGAGCAAATGACATATAGAGGAGCTCTGATTCATCTGGCAACAAAATCTCGGCAGAAACCATACAGGCCAGAAGGGAGTGAGATGACATATTCAAAGTGCTAAAGAATAAAAACTGTCAACTGATAATACTGTACCCAATAAAGCTATCCTTCAAACATGGTGGGATAAAGATTTTCCTAGACTAGCAAAAGCCGAGGAATTCAACATTACCAGACCTGTCTTACAAGAAATGCTAAAGGGAGTTCTTCAGTCTGAAAGGAAAGGATGCTAATGTGCAATAAGAAAATCATCTGAAGTCATAAAACTCACTGGTAAAAGTAACTATGCAGACAAATTCAGAACACTGTAATATTTTAATTGTTGTGTACAAACCACTCATATCTCTAGTATAAAGACTAAAAGACAAATATATTGAAAACAATAACTACAACAGTTTGGTAAGATATAGGCAATATAAAAAGATGTAAATTGAGACAACAAAAAGTCAAAACGGGGAGTGGAGTTAAGTGTAGAGTTTTTTTAGGCTTTTTTGGTTTTTTTCTTTGTGAACAGAGTTGTCATCTGCTCAAAATAATTTGTTATAACTATAAGATGCTTTTTGTAAGCCTCGTGGTAATTACAAAGCAAAAACCTATGATAGATACAACAAACATAAAAATCAAGGAAATAAAACATACTACCACAGAAAATCACTTAGCCACAAAGGAAGACAGTAAGAAGGGATGAAAGAGAGAGAGGAGTTACAAAACAACCAGAAAATAAGCAACAAAATGGCAGTAGTAAGTCTTTACCTATCAATGATAATATTGAATGTAAGTGGACTAAATTGTCCAATTAAAAGACACAGAGTGGCTGGATGGATTAAAAAAAATAAGACCCAACTATACGCTATCTAAAAGAAACTCAATTCATCTATGAAGACATACAAAGACTGAAAGCGAATAGATAGAAAAAGATATTCCATGCAAATGAAACCAGGAAAAAGCAGAAGTAGCTGTATTTATATCAGATAAAATAGACTTCGAGTCAAAAACTACAAAAAGAGACAAATAAGGTTATTACATAATGATAAAGGGGCCAATTCAGTAAGAGGATATAACAATTATAAGTATATATGCACCCAATACCAGAGCACCAAAATATATAAAGCAAATATTAACAAACCTAAAGGAAGAAATAGACTGCAATACGATAATAGTAGGGGACTTCCACACCCCACTTTCAGTAATGGACAGATCATCCAGACAGAAAATGAACAAAGAAACATCAGCATTAAACTACATGCTAGACCAAATGGACCTGACTGATATTACAGAACATTTCATCTAACTGCTGCAGAATACACATTCTTCTCATCAGCACATGGAACATTCTCATAGATAGACCATATTAACTTAAACCACAAAACAAGTCTCAGCAAATTCAAAAAGCTGAAATCATATCAAGTATTTTTTTCTGACCACAATAGAATAAAACTAGAAATCAATAATGAGAGGAACTTTGGAAACTATACAAATACTTGAAAATTAAACAATATGCTCCCGAATGACCAACAAGTCGATGAAGAAATTAAGAAGGAAATTAAAAAAATTTTTGAAACAAATGAAAATAGAAACACAACATGCCCAAAACCTATGGGATACAGCAAAAACAATACTAAGAGGGAAGTTTATAGCAATAAACACCAACAACAAAAAATTAGAAAGACTTCAAATAAACAACCTAATGATGCACATCAAAAAAATTAGAAAAGCAGAATAAACCAAACCAAAATTAGTACAAGGAAAGAAATAATAAATATCAGAGCAGAAATAAATGAAATTTAGACTAAAAAGCAGTATGAAAGATCAATGAAGCAAAAATTATGTTTTTTTGAAAAGATAAACAAAATTGACAAACCTTTAGCTAGACTAAGAAAGGAAAAAGTGAAAAGACCATTATTAAAATCAGGAATAAAAAAGTAGACATTACAATTGATACCACAGAAGTACAAATGATCATTAGAGACTATTATGAACAACTATGCACCAATGAACTGGAAAACCTAGAAGAAATGGATAAATTCTTGGACACATACAACCTACCAAAATTAAACCACGCAGAAATAGAAAACCTGAACAGACCAAAAACAAATAACAAGATTGAAGCAGTAATTGAAAGTCTCCCATTAAAGAAAAGTCCAGGACTAAATGGAATCACTACTGAATTCTACCAAACATTTAAAAAAGAACGAATGCCAATACTACTCAAACTATTCCAAAAAACTGAAGAGGAGGAATCCTTCCAACATCATTCTACAGGGCCAGCATTACCCTGATATGAGAACGAGACAAGGACACAACACGAAAAGAAAACTACAGACCAATATCCCTGATGAACATAGATAGAAAAATCCTCAACAAAATATTAGCAAACTGAATTCAACGTCACATTAGAAAAATCATTCGCCATAATAAAGTGGGATTCATTCCAGCAATGCAAATATGGTTCAACATACACAAATCAATAAACGTGATATATCACATTAACAGAACCAAGGACAAAAACTATATGATCATTTCAATAGATGCTGAAAAAGCATTCGATAAAATTCAGCATCCCTTTATGATAAAAAACTCTCAACAAATTGGGTGTATAAGAAACATACCTCAAAACAATAAGGGCCATATATGACAAACGCACAGCTAACATCATACTGAATGGGGAAAAATTGAAAGCCTTTACTCTAATTCTGGAACAAGACAAGGATGCTCACTTTTCAACACTTTTACTCAACACAGTCCTGGAAATCCTATCCAGAGCAATTGAGCAAGAGAAAGAAATAAAGGGCATTCAAATTGGAAAGGAAGAAGTCAAATTATTCTTATTCACAGATGGCATGATCTTATATTTTAAAAAACCTAAAGACTCTGCCAAAAAAAAAAAACCCGTTAGAATTGATAAATGAGTTCAGTAAAGTTGCAGGATACACAATCAACATATAAAAATAAGTAACATTTATATACACCAACAGCAAAGAACTGGAAAAATGAAGAAAACAATCCCATTTATAATAGCTACAAAAATAAAATTGGAATAAATTTAACCCAAGAAATGAAAGATCTCTACGATGAAAATTATAAAATACTGAAGAAAGAAATTGAAGAGGACACACAAAAAAATGGAAAGATATCCCCTGCTCATGGATAGGAAGAATTAATATTGTTAAAATATCCATACTACCCAAAGTGATCTACAGATTCAATATAATTCCTATCAAAATACCAATGTCATTCTTCACAGAAATAGAGAAAACAACACTAAAATCATATGAAAGACTCCAAATAGCCACAGCAATCTTGAGGAAAAAGAATAAAGCTAGGCATCAACTACCTGACTTCAAAATATACTTACAAAACCATAGTAACAAAAACACCATGGTACTGGCATAAAAGCAGACACACAGACCAATGGAACAGAATAGAGAACCCAGAAATCCATGCATTTACAGCCAACTCATTTTAGACAAAGGCGCCAAGAACACACATTGGTTAAAGAACTGTCTCTTCAATAAGTGGTGCTAGGAGAACTGAATAACCATATGCAGAAGAATGAAACTAGACCCCTATCTATCACCAAATATCAAACCAAAATTGATTAAATAAAGCCAGGTGTGGTGGCATATGCCTGTAATCCCAGCTACTTGGAAGGCTGAAGCAGTAGGATCACTTCAGCCCAGGACTTTGAGTCCAGTCTGGGCAACATAGCAAGACCCCATCTCTAAAAAAATGGATGAAACACTTAAATGTAAGACCTAAAACTATGAAACTACCAGAAGAAAACATTGGTCTTGGAAAATATTTTTTGAGTAAGACCTCTAAAGCACATGCAACAAAAGCAAAAATAGACAAATGGGATTACACCAAGCTAAAAAGCTTCTGCACAGCAAAGGAAACAATCAACAGAGTGAAGAGACAACCTACGGAATGGGAAAAAACACTTTCAAACCATACATCTGATAAGGGGTTAACATCCAAAATATATAAGGGACTCAAATAATAGCCAACAACCAAATAATCCAATTTAAAAATGGGCAAATAATTTGAATAGACGTTTCTCAAAAGAAGACATACAAATGGCCAAAAAGTGTGCGACAAAATCCTCAACATCACTAATCATCAGGGAAATGCAAATCAAAACCACAATGAGATATCATATTACCCCAGTTAGAATGACAATTATCAAAAAGGCAAAAAATAACAGATGCTGGCCAGGATGCAGAGAAAGGGGAACTCTCATACACTGTTGGTGGGAATGTAAATTATTACAGCCATTATGGAAAATAGTATGAAGTTTACTCAAAAAAGTAAAAATTGAACTACCATATGCTCCAGCAATTCCACTGCTTGGTATATATCCAAAAGAAAGGAAATCAGTATATTGAAGAGACATCTGCACTCCCATGTTTATCACAGCACTATTCATAATAGCCATGATATATAATCAACCTACATGTCTGTCAAGGAATGAATGGATAAAGAAAATGTAGTGTATATATATATACACACACAATGGAATATTATTCAGCTGTGAAAAAATGAAATCCTTTCATTTGAAGAAACATAGGCAGAACTGGAGAAATTTATGTTAAGTGAAATGAGCCAAGCGCAGAAAGACAAGTATTACATGTTCTCACTTATTTGTGGGAGCTAAAAAAAGTCGATCTCATGAAGGTAGAGTATAGACTTGTGGTTACCAGAGGCTGGGAAGGGTGGGAGCAATAAAGAGAAGTTGGTTAATGGATACAAAAATACAGTCAGACAGAAGCAACAAGTTCTAGTGTTCGATAGCACAGTAGGGTGACTATAGTTAACAACAATTTATTGTATATTTCAAAATAGCTAGAAGAGGCCGGGTGTGGTGGCTCACGCCTGTAATCCTAGCACTCTGGGAGGCCGAGGCGGGCGGATCGTCCTGAGCTCAGGAGTTCGAGACCAACCTGAGCAAGAGCGAGACCCCGTCTCTACTATAACTAGAAAGAAATTAGCTGGACAACTAAAAAAATATACATATAAAATTAGCCGGGCATGGTGGCGCATGCCTGTAGTCCCAGCTACTCAGGAGGCTGAGGCAGTAGGATTTCTTGAGCCCAGGAGTTGGATGTTGCTGTGAGCTGGGCTGATGCCATGGCACTCTAGCCCAGGCAACAGAGTGAGACTCTGTCTCAAAAAACAACAACAAAAAAATAGCTAGAAGAGAAGATTTGGAATGTTCCCAACACAAAGAAATGATAGATGTTTGACGTGATGGATATATCAACGACCCTGATTTGATCATTACATGTTATATTCATGTATCAAAATATCACATGTACCCCAGAAATATATACAATCACTATGTATAAATTTTTAAAAACTTCAGTTATTCAATACTTTCCCCTCTAACCAGACTCCAAATTATTGAATTCTCTGATTCTCACTTTTTGATCCTACTTCTATTGTACTATTGCAACAAACTCCTACTTGATTCCTAACTTTAGCTTCCACCTGTCTCCTTCCCTACCCTCTTCAGTCTGTGTTACCTTCCCAAAACATGAATGGGCTTATGTAACTTCTTTGCTCAAAATATCTCCTAGTTTCCCATGACGTGTAGAACAAATACCTGCCAGTTTTGTACAGCATGGCCACATTTCGATTTCTTCCCTTTCAACCTTATGTCCTACTATACTTCCACCTCCCTTTCAGCATACACACAGTCTATGGATCCCCGGACATTCCTCTATCTCTTGGACATACCTGCATGCTCCTGGCCCAGGGCCTTGGCTCAAGCCTTTCCTGTTTGAGCTATTACTGTACTGAATGCCTAACCATCTTCCCTATCCAGGCTCAGTTCTCACTCCTAGCTGAATGACTTGGGCAAGAGCCTCTGAGTTGGAGTTAGTTTTCATCAATAACATGGGAGTAACAATGCATGTATTGGCAATAGCTCATATGGATCAAGCACTTAATTACTGTGCCAGGCACTGCTAATTAATGACTAAAAATGATTAATGTCCTCCAGGATAAAGGTACCTAAGAGAAAATTTGATCAAATGTCTTTGTCCCCTCAAAGGCAAGTTTGCTGATACAACAGACCCAGACTCTACTTGCCCTTACTGTTCTATTCCAATTTAGTGAAAGAGGGGCCACATCCTGTTAAGTCCAATGAGTGGAACCACTTCATTCATCAAGGTGGATCATAGCTTATCTATGAGTAAGGTAGAGCTGTTCCACCCTGGTTTAATTTCTTTTAAACTGGGAATGATGACAATGGTTGTCGTGAAGGCAAAAACAGGATAAATCATGGACAGTGTCAAGCATAGGACCCATGCTTAAAAGCTATTCTCAATATTTAGGATATTAACACATCCCAGGGAACCTGTAAAACACTCCTTGAAGAACCATGGAGCCTTCAGCATAGCCTGGCTCTTATTTGACACTTCTCAGTGGGGATCAAGAATTCAGTTCAGGAAGATAGTTCTGAGAAGGGTGAGGGAAGAAGAAAAGGAGGAGCAGGAAAAGGAGGGGGAGCAGGAGAAGGAGAAGGGGGAAGAGGTGGCGGCGGCAGCCATGTTAACACAGGAGCTCGTGGACGAGAGCTTGGAGGGTGGTGGTGTTTTTATTGCCTTTTACATGATTGGAAAATAAGTTTTGAACTTTGGGGACTTTAAGGAGTAGAAATGGGATAAGTAAATATAGAGAATGTTAGCCCTCCGTAAGGAAGAAATACTACTGTCTTCAGTGTACAGTCATGTTGGGACTCGATCTGACCTGGAAGTATTTGAATCAATGCACCGAGAAGCTGGGTTATAAAAGGGTTCAACTGTACTAAATTATTTGAAATATTTAAAACCAAGAATAATCTCTGAGCTACAATGAGTGATTCTGTAAATATTTAGGCATTGGCGTTAGGACGTAATTCGCCCCCAGAACACACTGTTGCACATTTAGTTACAATGAGACTGAAGCAGGGAGATAGTTTAAAAGGCCAAGTCCTCCTGCTGTTGTTCTTAACCATTTGGTAAAGCAATGTAGGGAGTGGAATCTCTAGATTTGTCTAAAAAACAAAACAAAGAACCATTATGAATAAAATTCCAAACCTAAGAAGGATGAAAATATTAGAGAATTCTATACAGTCAAAATATGCCTTGCAGTTATCACACACATTCAACATTAGGAAACTACCAAATGCGTAAGTGAATATTCTTGAGGAATTTCTAATATTTAAGGAATTTTTTCCCTTTTGGTGGTACAATGATGAAGAGGTACGTTTTGTGGAATTTGTTTGGTGGTAGTAGGATGGCTGTGAATTCGGGGTAGATTTGTACCTGTGTTCATTTGAAATACTCTTCCATTTCCTCAAGCAGTGATGACTTATTTGTAGGTCATAAGATTAAAAAATGACTATTCGAGACCATAGAAAACCATAAATTGTATCAAAGATCTATTGGCAGGGGAAAATATCAGGATGAGTTTATTATTAAATATTAGTTTTGCTGCAGAGAGTGTGTGTGAGTGCAGTGAGGGAAAGGTGCTGCCGATCTGATGGTGGGGTGCCCAGAAAAGCAGCCACTGAGTGCTGGCACCCTAACACCACAGGCAGGGCTCACAATCAGGCTTGGCGTCAGGTTGGGAGGATGAAACCTCCACTATTTCAGGAGGCATGGCAAGCTCAGGGGAAAGAAACACTTAAGGTTTAGCGAGTTGCTTTTCCTGGGTTTACATAGTGGTCTCTTAATGAAGTTTGGAAAGGAAAAGGAGCCACAAGAAACAAATAAGAGAAACAAAATGTTCTCATCTATTTCCAAATTCTACAGCATGAACTTCTCCCAAGAAACTCTTAATAGATGCTTTCCCCCTTTCTATTTTTTGCAAATATAATAGACTTGTTTTATGTAACCAGTATTGGAAATAGGGACTCAATATTGGCCCATACGACAGTTAACCCACTGTGGGCTTGGTCTGTTTAGGGAGGTTTTATTGCTGGTACATTTGAATCCATCCCCTTCCAAACGAGAACTTATTACACTGGGCTTCTTTAGACTGTATATTCATGCAGAGGAAGGATCCTAAATCCTAAAATAAGAGAGTGAAAGTAAGGAGTCCGGCAGGGAGAGGAGGCCCACAGTGTCACAATTAGCAGTTTGGGAACTTTCAAAAGGAGTAAATACAATGTAAACCTCGTTAATGAGGATGCTGACTGGACAGTGAAGCCTAATTGACAGGGTTGTTTTGTTGTTTTTTAGTAGTTGCCAGGGATTTAGGCATGATATGCTTTGGATGTTTGTCCCCCCCCCCGAATCTCATGTTGAAATTTGATCCCTCGTGTTGGATGTGGGGCCTGGTGGGAGGTATTTGGGTCATGAGAGCAGATCCTTCATGAATGGCTTGGTGCCCTCCCTGTGATAATGAGTGAATTCTGCATCACTTTTCTATTTTTTTATTTTTTAGAGACAGGGTCTTGCTCTGTTGCACAGGCTGAAGTGCAGTGGCCTGATCATAGCTCACCGAAGCCTCGGAATTCTGGCCTCAGGCAATCCTCCTATCTCACCCTCCCAAGTAACCAGGCTACAGGCATGCACCGCCATGCCTCGCTGATTTTTAAAACTTTTTATAAAGACAGGGTCTTGCTATGTTGACCAGGCTGGTCTCAAACTCCTGGGGCTGAGGCAATCCTCCTGCCTTGACCTCCCAAAGTGCTGGGATTACAGGCGTGAGCCACCACACCTGGCCTAGTTCTTGCTTCATCAGTTCATATGAGACCTGGTTGTTTAAAGGAGGCTGGCACCACCTCCTCCGTCTCACTTTCTCTCGCCATGTGACACGCCTGCTACCCCTTCACCTTCCACCTTGACTGGAAGCTCCCTGAAGCCCTCACCAGAAGCAGACACTGGCACGATGCTTCCTGTACAGCCTGCAGAACTATGCACCAAATAAACCTCTTTTCTTTATAAATTACCCAGTCTCAGGTATTTCCTTTATAGCAATGCGAAACGGACTAACACGGAAAAGTGGTAGCAAGAGTGGGTGTTCTTATAAAGACACCTGAAAATGTGGAAGTGGCTTTGGAACTGGGTAACAGGCAGAGGTTGGAAGAGTTTGGAGGGCTCAGAAGAAGAGAGAAAGATGGGGGAAAGTTTGGAACTCCTTAGAGACTTGTTAAGTGGTTGTGACCAAAATACTGATAGAAATATGGACAGTGAAGGCCAAGCTGAAGAGGTCTGAGATGGAAATGAGGAATTTATTGGGAACTGAAATGAAGGTCACCCTTGTTACACCTTAGCAAGGAATTTGGCTGCATTGTGTCTATGCCCAAGGTCTTTGTGGAAGGCTGAACTTAAGAGCGATGTGGTATGTGGCAGAAGAAATTTCTAAGCAGCAAAGCATTCAAGCCTTCTAACAGCCTGCAACCAGATACAGGAGCAAAGGATTGACTTAAAGTTGGAACTTATAATTAAAAGGGAAGCAGAGTGTAAAAATTTGGAAAATTCATGGCCTGGCCATGTGGTAGAGAAGGAATGTTTTCAGGAGAGAAATCCAAGCAGGCTATGGAGCAACCACTTGCTAGAGAGATTAGCATGACTAAAAGGGAGCCAGGTGTGAAATTAAAAAAAGTGCGATTTATATACAATAAAATTCATCAATTTAAATATGTAATGAGCTGTCATGTACATACAATCATGAGGACACCACCACAGTCATGGCATAGAATATTTCCACGACCTCGAAATTAGCTCCTGTTCCTTTGTGGTCAGTGTGCTGCCCGTGCTCAGGCTTTGGGTGTCCGTCTCGCGTGGTCCGATAACTCTGCTGTTTCCAGAGTGCCACGTAACCGAATCTTACACTATGTAGTCTGGTTTGCGAATTCTTTGGGGATTTATCCACGCGCTGTGTGAGTTAATATTGCATTTATTTTTGTTGCTAAAAAGTATTTCTGTGTATGAGTATACCATCATTTGTTACTGACACTTGAGATCTTCCCAGTTTTTATCCATTGTGAATAAAAATGCTATAAATATTCACAAAAAAATAAATAAAATTTTAATCCAAAATTGAACATACGAAAAAAAAAAAATACTATGCGGAGAAGTCCCCAAAGGCATTTCAGAAATATTCCAGGCCTCCTCTCCCATAACACGCCCAGAGGCCTAGGAGGACTGAATGGTTTTGGGGGCCAGGCCCAGGGTGCCACCACCCCGTACAGTTTCAAGATGCTGCTCCCTGCATCCCAGCCGCTCTGGCTCCAATCACAGCTCAAAGGCCTCAGGTATATCTCAGGCCACAGCTTTAGAGGGCACAAGCTGTAAGCCTGGATGGCTTCCACGTAGTGTTAAAAATGCAGGCTTGCAGAATGCAAGAGTGATGATGGAGGTGTGGCAGCTTCCACCCAGATTTCAGAGAATGTATGGGAAAGCCTGGGTGCCCAGGCAGAAACCTGCCACTGGGGCAGAGCTGCCACAGGAAGACTCTATTTAGGCAGTACTGAGGAGAAATGTGGGCTTGGAGCCCCCACACGGAGTCCCCACTGGGGCATTGCCTAGTGGAGCTGTGGGAAGGTAATCACTGTCCTCCAGATCCCAGAATGGTGGGGCTACCGGTAGCATGCACCCCCAGCCTGGAAAAGCCACAGGCACCCGACTCCTACCCATGAGAGCAGCCACATGGGTTGTGCCCAGCAAAGCCTGCCTGAGGCCTCGGGGACCTACCCCTTGTACCAGTATGCCCCGGATGCGGGACATGGAGTCAAGGGAGATCACTTTGGAGCTTTAGATTTAATGTCTGTCCTGCTGGGTTTCAGACATGCATGGGACCTGTTGCCCCTTTCTTTTGTTTATTCAATTTGTTTAACAGACATTTGGTAAAACTGCTCTTGATGATGTGCTATGCAGAATTTGAATCTGGCAAAAAAAGTTTTGGAAAAACTCATAAAAAGCAGACCTTAAAAAATGGGGACTACAAAGTGAATGTGGATGACAGGGGCCCACGGCAGGCCAAACAAAGCCAGGCCAAAGGAAACACAGGCAG
>RJWJ010018062.1:0-32104 GCA_004363605.1 Indri indri
TTGCCGACAGCCTCGTACGCAGCATCTTGCGTCAGGTACGACCTTCAGCCCCCAGTGGCTAGGGGATCTCATCTTCACGCCTCACAGCCTGGTTTCCAACGTCTGGAGGTGCATATTATTTGTTTACTGGATTTGTGGCTAAGGCACAGAGATCAACCCCTCAGGCACTTTTGCAAGTACCACGGCTCCTGAACCACCTGGGACGCTTTGCCACCTACAGAAACCTCTGAAAACACACTGCTTTCACACACATAAATGAAAAAAAAATCAAGTCCCAAAATTTTAAAGGAAACTATAGTAGGAACTATTGGTTGACAAATGGTGAGTTTCCACATAGAAATGTATGTTTCTGTCCTCGCTGCTAGGCTGGGAGCTTCCCGAGTGGAAGGCTGCCGTCCTTCTGTGTCTCAGGAGTCACTCTGTGCTTGGCACCGGGGAGGACCTCAGGAATGGCTGGGACATAAACAGTGAGCCAGAGGTGGGTCTTGGCCTTCACCTTGGCAATGCGGCAGGTAGGCTGAGGAAAGCAACCGGGCTTCGACGGACAAACAGGCTTATCCCAGCAGCAGGAAGAGGTTCTATGTGGGGCCCTGTGGTGGGTCCTCGAGTCTGGTGGCTGCAGGGAGGAACAGCCCCTCCATGTCAGACCAGGCCTGGGCAGGATGGAGGGCGGGGCTGAGCGCCTGCCTTGCAGAGCCCTGTGAGTGTCAATGTCCCACCGTGTCAGTGACCAGATCTAGGTTCAGGAGGGTGAGAGACTTTGCAGTCCCTGGACCTGGCTCCCACCACCCGACACCATTGAAGCCAGGTGGGCTGCTCCTGCGTTTCCTTGCGTTTGGGTTTTTGTCATCTTCCATGACGAAGGGGAGCCCCCCACCAACAGCCTTGCTGTGGGCTCCCCACCTCCTCTGCCTCTGGCTTAGTTTCCAGCTTAGGGGGTGGAGAGGGTATTTTTTTTTCTTTATAAAATCACTTAACATTTTTAAAAGTTATGAATTTAATGACTGCCCAGTTTAAAGTTTTATTTTCTAGAGTCTCTGAGTAGCCCAGCCTGACAGATTGCCCAGAAAAAGAAGGTACTTAGTGGACCCAGACTAATTGGCAACCCTATGCTTCCTGTTTTAAAAAGTTCTCGTTGTCCTCCGGCGGAGATTGAACATTATTTATGTGCGTACAAGTCCTTCTCTTAGGAGTCTACAGTCTCCGGGAAGGCAGGGGCCATGCCTAACTCACTTGTGCATTTGTGCAACTTGGTGCCCGGCTCACAGAGGACATCGAGCTTGTTTGAGAACTCACCTTCAGCCCTGCGCTTCTGGCTTGGACTCAGGCCATCTTTGGAAGAGCTCTCGAGGACATCAGAAGGGCCCAGGGGTGCTCGGCACCATACGAAGTGCGTGGGCCTACGTTTCTGTGGATGGTTATTTCTGAACACAGCTGCCAAAATCCTGGCCAGTCCCCATGCCCCTTGACATGCGACTTTGTCCCTCCTCCCATCTAAAGGTGGAGCCTGTTGGCTTTCCACTGGAGTCTGGGATGGCCTTTGACCTGCTTTGACCAATAGAAGTCAAAGGGGCTTCATTTTACTTCCAAAGCTTGACACCCACCCACCCTGCAGTTTCTATGTACTCTATGGGAGTCCCGACTCCATATAAAGAGGTCCTCTGCTTGCCAGAGAAACCACATGAAGAAAGGGAGGCCCAGGGGAATGAGGCCCATGAGCAAGGAGAAGCCTTGGAGGATGGAAGAGCAGGAGCAGACAGACGAGTGAGGCCGACTCGGCCCTCGCAGACAACAGTGCAGCCCCTGAGCGCCTGCGCAACCTGTGGAACAGAGACGCGAGTCCTGGCCGAGCCTGCCCAGCCAACCCACAGAATCGTAAGCAGACAGAATGGGTTTTGTTTTAAGTCACCAAGTTTTGGGCTAGTTTGTTACCCTGAAACATAAAGTGGCCTAAATTCCAATTCCAATTCCACACCTGCTAATAGTGTGGTGGTGAACACAGGTTTTAGCCTCTTCCTCATGCATAAGTTGAAAACAATAATACCCACCTAATGTCATCAGTAGTGACATTCTGGAGTACCTTGCCAGACACTCCCCCTTATGTGGCATTGCCCGAAACCCAGGTGCGGGGTTGGTCTCGGGTGGCAAGTCTGTCCCATGCAGTTTTATCTGCACCCTCGTCCTTAGCTGGTGGCACTGGAGGGCAGCACCCAACCCCGAGGGACCAGTCCATGCTCAGGTGCGCCCGTTTGGTTCTCTCTGGAGATTATAAACTGAGAAGCCCAGAAATTGAAGGCAGAGAGTTGAAGCCTGCAATTTTCGAGTAGAGTTGAGGCTGGTGTCAGAGCCACAGGGAACCAAAGTCACACACGAGCGAGAGCTGAGAGGGTGCTGGAGCTCGGAGGAGGCAGACGAAGACGGTCCGCAGGGCAGGTGTGTAGACAGAAGCCAAGAGAGGCCACCTGGCCCCCGCCAGAGACTGGGAAGGGAGAGAGTGTCCACGGATGACTTTCACTTTCCTCAGACGCAACTCCATTTCCTGCCTTTGGCTCTAGGAGATTCCCTTGTGCCCTCTTTCCTCAAGCTGGTGTGCGTAGGAGTCTGTTGCATCCTGCCAAGTTATCCCTCATTAAATTTGAAAATTTAAGTAAACGCCAGACACACAGTGGATGTGCACTAAATGGTAGTTATTAATAATGTTCAATCTTTAAGGTAGAACAGTGTTTCTATTGTTTTTTTTTTTTTTAAATGCATGGAAGAAGGAAACATTTACCTACTTTTCTATCGAAACACATGTTCTTCCTTCTCATTAGATTTGATCAGCATGAACCTGATGCCTAGAGTTGCAGAAGAAACCAATTTTGGGGGCTGGTGTGACTGAGAAACTAACCTCTTTCTAAACTTCACAGACGAGCAGAAGGTGTTTTTCCCTTGGAGACCACAGCTCCGGTGGTGCGGGGGTTGTGGCCACCTCTGCTATAGAGTGTACCCCGCCAGCTGTTCACTGACGATGTGGGGAAACTGAGGTCTGTGTAGGAGAAGCTTTGTTTCCTGGGCGTTTTCTGTGAATGGATTACCCAGAATAGGATTTTTCCAGAGTTACAGGCTCAAATGGGATGCCTCACAGGTTGGCTGCAGAGCAAGAATTCTCTGGAAAAGAAGGAGTCATAATCCTTTGATAATATTTTCCTAACATCCACTAAGCACCAAGAGGAAGTTTTCAGAGCATAATAAATTGTGTGTTCTCCTTTATAGAAAACCTTTCTTTCCTACCTTGGAGCAGTATCTCAGCTTTTGACTGACTAGCAATGTGGCCTCGGGCAAAACACCCCACCTCTCAGCCTCAGCTTTCTTACCTGTAAATCAGGACAGTAAGAGTTAGCACCTCCTGGGGTTGTCTGAGAAATAGGCGACTGCCCCGACTGCCCCGTAGCTGGCTGGGGTGCTTGGCGGCGGCATTGCCGCCTTCGCGACTCCTGGGACCGCGTGATCTATCTGCCTCTCTTCCTGTTGCTTGCCCCGTTTTCTGGCCCAACATTCGTGTATTTCTTGGACAAAATTCACTTTTACGTAGTCTTTTTGAGACTCTGTCGACTGCTTTCAAGTCCACCGTGGGTCCTGGGCCACTGGCCCCGCCGTGCCCTGCAGGTCCCTCCCCTCCCGGGCCCAGGGGCAGGGGCCGTCCTCCCCTCCTCATCTCGCCTTTGAAGCCGAGACCCAGACGGCCCTCAGCAGGCACCTTCCTTGCAGTTATCTTTCCAGGGGAGATGATGGTTACGCAGAGTCATTCATTTCTTGCCAAAATCTCCTTTTTTATGTGTTTCTGGCCTGGGATCAGGAAAAAAAGTGAATGTCCTAGAAAAGAACCGTTCTCTGTGTTCCGTGTGAGCTCAGTGGCTCTGCCCCAGAGCAAGCGAGCCCTGCAGTAAGGAGGGCCTCAGGTAAGATGCCAGGCGGGCGGGTCCCGTCTCCAGGCCCAGCCCGCCCTGGGCCCATCCCTGGCGCGCCTGCCCTCGCACCACACCGGCTTCCCAACATGCTCACACTCTTCGCTTCCTCGCTGCCGTCCACATGGTTCTCAGGAAGGGCCTTAGGAATCCACGTCTGCTCAACGGTGAACAGCCAGCGCCAATGTCACCACTCCAACGGTCGTTGGTACTACAATAGGGCACAAAGCTTGAAGTCAAAGGAATTAATCTCTAACTGTGGGCAATTGACCATCAGTGGCAAACTGATATTGGATTGAAGAGGGGGTGGGGTGAGAGTGGCAGAGTCTAACCACTGCTAGGACTATTAGAGCTGCATTTCACTTCATGGGCATTGACCACTAACTCCACTCCTGGGGGGGCCTGCTCCAGAACCAACCAGCAAACCCTAAGGCCCTGAACTGTGCTCAACCAGCTGAGATGTGGCGTGGGGTACAGTCTGTGACCTCTTACCTGCTAGAATTCTTCTTTACTGTAAGTCACAGTTATCGGTTTAGCCTCACTCAGTGCTGAATTTTAAAAATATTGATTTTGAGAAACTACATGTCCCAATTTTGGAACACTCACGTCTCGAGAGGGTTGCGCCTGATCTCCTCTTTCCCAAAAGCTTCGACCTGGTACCTGATCCACAGACTGCAGTTGCTCCTTTTATAGCCTTTCTGACCCACTTCAGGGGTTTCCTGTAGGCTTGGCCTTGCCCTGGCCTCCGGGCCGAGTCTGTGTCCAGTGGGGGGATTTAATGATGTTAACTCAGGACCTCTTCGAGGCTTCCTCCCCTGATCCTGGCGCTAGCGACTGTGCTCAGCTTGGCGGTGCGGCAGCCTGGGCTAGCACCTTCCCTCTTTACTTTAGAAACTATTCCTTCTCTTCCTGTTAATTCTCCCACACTGTAGACACAGAACGCCTGTGATACTGCCCTGTGGTACTCCCCTGCCCAGCAAATGTGAAAGCAGTTGCAAAATAAGAAAGTGCTGGCTGGTGAGGAGTTTAGGAGTCCTAGTATAAATTAAAAGAATCAAGGTAATTAAGATGTACATAGCTTGTCCATGAGGGATATAAGGAAATTAGTCTTTCATATATTTGCCTCTAATCTTTACATATCAGTCATACTTCTTTTCATGTTGACTTTAAAACTTGGTCCATGTGGGGAAGATTCGGTTAGTGTTTCTGAGCCATTCACACTTGGGTTTGAAAAAAGAACTTGGACGAGTCCTTAATATCTGAAAAATATTCTATTGGTTCCACGAACCCTTCAGATGGACCTTGCGGCGTCCACTTCCAGTCGCTGTGCCTCCAGCAGTACAGAAAATAGAGACTGTGGGGCAGGAACTTGTCGCGTCACAATCCTGCACTCCTACGTCCACATTCGAAACACGGCTTCTCAGTTGTGCAGGGACCAAAACCCAGTGTGGGGAGTTTAATGGGTTATGGGCCTTCTAAGATTGGAATCCAACCCTATTTGAAAAGACAGAGTAGATGACTGCTATGGATAAGAGAGAGAAGTTTAATTACATTCAATTTGAAATATTTTCTGTTCTAAACGTTTGTTAAATAATAACCCTGCTGTTCTAGAGAAAGTGGTATTTTACAAAAAGAGGATTCATTTTGAAAAAATTCAAATGTAATTATAGTTCAGGATTTACAATTTCCTGATGGAAACAAATCTGTATAGTAATTTTTGAAAATGTGCGTTTTCAGCCATAACTGGTGTTTCACTGGGTCTCTTAATGCAGGATTCAAGACATCTGAAAAATGTCCTCAAATGTGTCCTGGGGGTGGGTCTCCAGGGAGCTCATGAGCAGGTCCTCGCTGCACCATGTGACCCCACCATTTTCTGCTCTCCTGCTCAGTGATGGGGCTCCCCTCCTCTGCAGCTCTCTGTGATGTCCTGCCCCGTCTCAGGTACCCAACAGTGAGCCCCTTCCGCTGTTCTCTGTAGCCAGAGCCAGGCATGCCTGCCGCTCCTGGGCCCACTTCCTTTCCTGCAGCTGAGTGCGTGGCTGCCAAATGCCTCCATTCCTACCGTGGGAGTCTGGGGTGTTCGGGGTGCTCTGGCCACCCTGCATTCTGTGCAGAGCTCGAAGCAGAGGCCAAATCGTGTCATTCCAGGCACAACGTTCTGTTCAGTATGCATCCCCTAACCCTAATCCTAACCACCTCGGTAACATTTCTTTTATTTAAACTTTGAAACTGCTCTGAGAGTAAGGACTGTGAGATCCGGTCACTGACCACCTTCCTCAGGAGCAAAGGTGGTCCTCGGAATAGGGTTAAACAACCTGTGCCACTTAGTTCCTCAGAACAGCTCTGGCATAATGGAGAGAATATTGCATGAATCAAGCCGCTGGGTTTGAGGCTTGTCTCTGCCATTCCTAGCTGGTTACCTTGGGGCAAACCCCCTAACCTTGCTGAGCCTCAATTTGTCCGTCTGTAAAATGGGAGGGTCATACTGATCCTGCCAATCTCTCAGGGTCACAGTGAAGTTCATGCCCAGTCATTAATTTGAAAACAGCAGTGGCTAGTGCACACAGCAGTTAGAGCCCCCAGCCAGCCAGGGGCAGGGAAGGGAGGCCAGGGCTGAGCCTCCCTCAGCAGGCCAATCACTGCGGCTCTGCCCCTCGGCTTGCCTTGCAGTGCTCTCTGGGACACTCATGTTTTTGGTGGGAAGGTGAGCGTCAGGTCCCAGTGGCCATCGTGATGATGTGCACGTGTTATTTGGAGGAGGCGGAAGAAATAGGAACTTGGAGGTGATTGGGAAGGTCAGAAGAGGGGCGAGAGAAGGGGAGCCCACCAGGGCGGGGCATCCCTGAGGACGGCTCGACGGTGCTGTGTGCATCCAGTGCGATGGGGTGTGGCAGAAGACATGGGACACAAAGCCGTCCCCTCTCAGGGCGTTGGACAGGGGGCAGGAGAGCATGGGACGCCTCTCGAGCCCTGTGTATTTCCTTATCGTTTGCAGTTTGGACATAAGCTATGTCGGCAAAAGCTGGTAAAACATTGCTCGTAGGTAAAGAAATCACACATTTAAGAATAAGTGTATCTAGCAAGACATTGAAAATGGAGAGTGGGTTTTTGTGACTGAAAAATTCTACATAATGTAAAAATAATAAGGTAATTTAGTCAAACTGGTAAAAAAAAAAAAAAAAAGGAAAATCGGGCAAGGCTGATCTTTGAATTCATACAGACCAAACAATTGACTGTTGTTTGTACACTCAACTTTTTAGCTGGTTTCTTTGTTGGATTGTTGGCATGAGGTCTGAGAGAAGAAAGCTGCTCAGAGAGCTAGAGCCGTCGCCAAGCAGTAGAGCAGGCGGCAGGTCCTGGGGCTGACCGAGCAGGGTGCCGCTGACAGCCAGGCCGCGTGCCGGCAGTGGAGAGAGGTGTGAGCCGCATGTCTTCCCACGCGCTTAGCGCCCCGGCCCGTCTTGGCAGCTACCAGTCGAGGCGTGTGGCAGTTATTTAACACAAGGGTAACACCACAGTGCCACCAGCATCCATCAACAGGCACTTGTCTGAAGTTGGCAATCCGCAGCGTGAGAGGGTGGGAGATTTCATTTCAGGAAGCTTCCTGATACTGACTGTATTCACAGAAAGAAGGAAAGCTCCCAGCAGCAAGGCCTGGATTAAGCTCTCAGCCAATCTGGCTGGGATGAAGGGAAATCTCTGAAACAGCAATTGTACAGACTCACAGCAGTTTTTTATCTTTATATTGTGAATTTATAATAATAAAGCTCATATTTTATGATAGACACTTCCCTCCATTATAAACAATATAAAGCCTGACTCTGATTAGGAGGGGGCCAATGTCACTCTGGCAAAAGCATAAAAATACCGAGTTATCCACTGTTTTAAAAGAAGCAAACGTTTATTTTATATGCATTTTACCCATATTTACTAAATTCTTATTTGAATTTAATAAAATTATAATAGGATGAGATAGGAGAGAAGTTTTGTAATCTCAGAAGTGTTTAGTGAACAGATCTCAGAGATGTTTGTAATTAGCACCTTTTCTCTTCAACGCGAAAACTGATGCTCATCTCCTTAAAAACAGCTTATTGGCCCCCACCTTGGTTAATGCCATTAATCTGCTTATCACCAGCACACACAAACGCAGCCGCGTGTGTCAAGATGGATTCTCCGTGGGGGATCTGGGTTAATGAGGTGTGACTTAGTAATGCCTTCTTTTTAAAAATCAAACTGTTGTATTTAGTTTTGGCTAGAAATATAAACTTTCTGCAAAATTTAAGTCATATGATAAAGGAGTTGTAGAAATATACATTAAAAAATTAAAGTAGGGAGAAGACAGTGACTTCCCCTTTCGTCACCTATATTTTAGTGCCATGTCAGTCAGAAGTGAGGGTTTGTTCTCTGCCTGTCCAAGTCTCTCTTCTCCCATCAATAACACCCAGGTTTGCTTTGGGAGACTGTCCTTGGGCTCTCAGCTCAGGATGGGTTTTGATTGGATTAAGCCCATTAGCATATATTTTCCTAGATGACTGTTCTCATAGAATGTTCTAGAACCTTGCTTGCCCCTCTTCCACCAAGAGGGTCTGTGTAACCACCCCTTGAACTTGGGTGGGTTTTTATGATTGTTTCTACCAAAAGAGTAGGGCAGAAGAGACACTGATTTCTGAGGCTAGACTATACAAATGCCAAACACACCTCATTCTCCCGGAATGCTGCCATGCAAGTGATCTGATTGCCCTGAGACCTCCATGTTGTGGGGAAGCCCAACTGGCCAACTGGAGAGACCATGTAGAGAGGCCCCAATACTACATGAAGACAGAGGGTGCCCAGCTAGCTCCTAGCACCCTCTACCCCTCCTCCCCAACCACTGACTGCAAGTCCCTGAGGGGCCTCAAGCCGGAGTCATTCGGCTGAGCTGACTCAAATTCCTGACCCACAGAAACTCCCAGAAATAATTAGATGATTCTTGTTTTAGGCCCTAAATTTTGGAGTGATTTGTTATGCAGCAATAGATAACCAGAACAGTATATCTCCACTCTTTGGCCACAGTGATTATTATAGGATGGACACATGACCTAATCCAGTCTAATCAGTGTGAGCCTTGAGATGTTTGCTAAGAATGCTAGAATACAGATATTCTCTTCTCCCCTGGGCTTGTCGATATGAGTACACAAAGCCCAGTGAGATGCTGTAGCCAACTGACTACAGGAAGGGGAGACAGCCTCAGAGCAAAACCCATACACAAAAGGAAGCAGAGCAGAAAGGGACCACGATGTCCTCACTTAGCCCGGAATGAAGTTGCACCTGAAGCTACCATTCGACTCAGTTATCACTCTTGAGGAGTCATCTACAGTCAAAAATTTTCAGAGTTGCAAATTACCATACAGATCACAGAATTCAATCCCTTGCTTGATACTTGAATCTTTCCTATTTTATTCCTGATGTGTGACCAGTCAGACATTTGAAACCTTCAACAATAGGTTCCACCACCTGGAGAAGCCAGATACTTGGATAGGGCATTGAGATCATGATAACTATGCGCATTCCATCCCCAAGCAGCTTTAATTATTGAGCCAAAATCTGTCTCCCTGCAATGGTTTTCATGAGGTAGAGTGGAAAATATTGAAGAATGCTATGTATAAGAAGAGTATGTAAGTTTCAGCAAGTTCCTTAAGAAAGAATTTTATGCTGTTCAAGTTGACAAGATGGAGAAACGTGACCTGGATTCTGTTCTAGTGGGCTGAATTGACAACAGGTTGAACACTTTGTATCTAAAGAGCATTGGTTCATTGATCAACCTAAGCCAGGAGGAGCTGCTAACTTTTGGTCTCCTTCTCCTGGTCAATATTGAAACCAGACACTGGGATAGGCCGTTGAGATCATAATAGACATGCCCACGGGTGGCATGAAGCTAGGAAGAAGAACTGTTACATTGAATGAAAAATCGGCATCCCAAAATATTTTTATATACTGTACTAAACAATTGCAGAATCCAACAAGATAAAATTTAAAAGGGATAACCATAAAATCCTTCCCTGTAGTCTTCTCCAAATCAACTGTATATGTAGAAGATAAATGAAAAGTGACTGAGTTCAGAGGTAACACAGATGGAAAGATTTGGAAATTTTACTTGTCAAAAACACTTGATGCCAGACAAAGGGGTTATGTCACTTTCAAAAAAGTTCATGTGATCTTTGGTACCAGCAGACGCAGAAGATCTAAATAAGGCCCTAGTCTTTCCTTCCTCCTGCTGCTCAGCCTCCCCCGGAGCGCGGCGCTCACTTGCAGGTGCCGTATGTTAAGGGGAAACTGACGGACCAGCGCACACTTAGAACAACTGGTGTATGGGGAGAACACTTTAAGCCTTATCGTAAGCGGATGATTAAAGGATGTGGCTGCTTGCCTGGAAAGGACTCTGCAGTATCTGGGCTTCTGGAAAGTCTGATAAAGCCACGATTTTATCCTTTGGGGAAAAGCACTCTGAGGAAAGATTCACAACTGACTACCAACTGAGAACTTTAAAGCTATAGCTTCTAAAATAGATCTGCCTTAATCTGCAGCTCTTAATCTATGCAGAGCTGGGAAATCTCATTGAGCTGCTGCTGGAAGCTCCAGAACCATTCACCAGAAAAATCACAGAAACTTTGTAATTTGCAAGATTTTTAGTTTTATGGATCTCTCTGAGAGCCACAGATCCCACTCTGGGAACCCCATCCGGAACAGTGGGAGGCTAAATGGATTGATCTAGCAAATTATCACATCATCAAAGCACACAACCCTCATTATGTTACTACATTGTATAAGATTCCTGTTTTCTCTTCTGCAAAGAAGCAAACATTATACAGCCATTGCTTGACATGGCTAAGAGTGAAGGGGTTTCTCTTGGTGGTTTCATTTGTCCTTCTCACCTTCAGGGCAAGGCAAAGACGTTTTAAAGCCTTTTCTTTTCCTCCCAATTTTATTTCATCCTTTCTTTAATACTCTTCATTTCCTCCTCTCTTTCCGTTCTCTTCCCTCCTGCCGCTCCTTCCTCAACAAGAAAGACAGCAGGGATGTGGTGGCAAAAGTGTTCAAGGGTGAAGGAGAGTGACCAGAGGGCAGTGGGGACAGGCCAGGCTGTCTTCACATTTCTTCCCTGACCTCTGACCCCTCCTGCCCCTCCCCCCAACTCTAAAGATTCCGTTATGCTCAGATAGAAACGTCCATGCAATAGCCACACTGACTTCATCAAGGGGAACATTTGGGCATTGGGAAGTGGTGTTTGCTCATGCTGGTCTTTTTATGGCAAAATTCTGAGCTTTGATAAAGTATGCTGCGATTTCAGTGAAGAGTATGCGTTAACGTGAATTGTAACTCAATTTAATTACGGTTGACCCTGAACAACACAGGTCTGAACTGCACGGGTCCACTTACATGTGGATTTTCTTCTGCCTCCGCCACCTCTAAGGCAGCAAGACCAACCCCTCCTCTTCCTCCTCCTCCTCAGCCTACTCAGCAAGAGGACGATGAGGGTGAAGACCTTTATGATGATCCACTTCCACTTAACGACTAGTAAATATATTCTCTCTTCCTTATGATTTTCTTTTCTCTAGCTTACTTTATTGTAAGAATACAGTATGTGATACATATAACATACAAAATATGTGTCAATCAACTATTTATGTTATTGGTAAGTCTTCCAGTCAACAGCAGGCTATTAGTCATCGGGTTTTCTGGGAGTCAGAAGGTATGTGTGGATTTTGACTGCACAGGGTGTTGGCGCCCCTGACCCCTGTGTTGTTCAAGCGTCCACTGTGATTATTAGTCTTATCTCTGCAAATGGATTACAAATTTCTGGAAGGCAGAGGCCTCATGCTATATTACCTTTGTGCCTTTTATAAGAAATAGTGACTGGCTGATTTTACTGCCTCTGCTTTGTGCAAACTATTGGTGTGTGCTACTCACATAATATAACACCCAATGATCAGCTCCCGGATAACTAAATTTTAGTTAATCTTAAGAATTCAGGTATCACCAGATGAGTGTGTCATCTTGGGCAGTTCCTCGGCCTCTCCAGGTCTCAGTTTTTACATAGGTAAAATGGAAATCATAATATATATTGAGGTTTAGTGAGGGTTAAATGAAATAACGTATGTGAAGCACTTAGCCTATATCTGGCACATACTCAGAAAATGTTAGTTATTGTTGTTTTGATGGATGTGGTCTTTACATACATCTTTGGGAGACTCAAAAGTTTTAGCAGAAAGCAAAACTTGCATGAGACCCCACTGTATTTTCAGATGCCAGTCCCCTTCCGATTGACGGCCCATTGGCACTTTCTATTCCAGTGCAAAGGGAATGAATACAGGTTCATTGCAAGAAGTAAAAGCTCATGGATATCCTCCAAAAGTCCGATTCCCATATATATCTTACAAAAAGAAAATAGGCAGTTTATTTATTGCCAACTTCTGGATTTTCTTCATATACTGTTCACTAGATGAACATGTTCCAGTTTGCACGGTTGTTTTAAACACTGATCAGCCTTCATTTCGTTTATTAATGTCAGGTTCAACTAAGCTGCCTTAAGCAAATAAAGTGCTCATTCCTTCTAGGCTCTCATCTTAAGCTTAATACATTCCATATTCCTGGGTCATTTTCTTGCTGACATGAACGAGCTCAGTTTTGCTGCCAGGCAAGAACCTGAGGTGGGAGAAGGCTGCAGACGGTGGCTGGTGCGAGGTGGCTACGCTCCACTCAGCTGGGGGCTTTATCTGGTTGTGATGCATGGTATGTACAGACATTTCCAGTGCTGCACACAGAATCCAAGACCATGTTCAGTATGAAGGGGAATCTGTAAAAAACATTATTTGTTTTAAAAAAAGAGAGCGCTCTGGCAAGGTTGGGGGTGGGGATGTGCTTTTTCTTTCTGTGTTTGTAACCTGTAGAAACGCCATGGCCTCTAGGGTGGGCACAGAAAGGGCCCTGTCTGGCCTGTGGCAACGCTGGCTCCATTTGGAATAAAACCCACATGGAGAGACGTACAGAGGAAACTATTCGGGAGTGGGAACTGGGCGTGTTTCAGACATTAAGTCTGCAGAGAAAAATCTGTAGACTTTTCTTTTTTTGTTTAAAGAAAAACAAGCCCCTGGAAATGAACTTTGAGAGAGTTCCTTTATGCAGGAAGTCTGCCCAGAAGGGGGAAAAAAATGAAACAATAAGAAGCAATTCAAATAGTAATACCCACCTCCCTGTACGAGGAGTAAAAACAGACACATCTGCCATCATGGTGTGAGAATTTAATAATTATTAGTAGATCAAGCAGATCAAATTAAACGTAAAAATATAGAACAGTTCAATAAAACAATCAACTAGCTAGATTTAATGGATATTTACAGAATTAGAAATTGGAGAATATATATTCATTTCTACATTCTACACATGGAATATCTACAAAAATTAGAACTCATCCCAAGCAATAAAGCAGATCTCAATAAATTCAAATAACTGGAATCATACATAACATGTTCTTTGGCCACTATGCAATAAAGTTAACATTAATAACAAAAATGAAAATTGAAAAATACATACATTTGAAAATTTAAGAAGTATACTTCTGAATAGAGTTCAAAATAAGAAACTGCATTTAATTTAATGGAAATTTAAATTACTGAAAATCTCATAAAAATGAAAAATGATGTATACCAAAACTCATGGGCTACTGCCAAAGCAGTATTTTGATATGCATTTATGCCTTAAAAACTTGTATTAGAAAGGAAGAAAGGCAAGAACTTGAGGAATTGAGTATCTAATTTAAAAAGTTAGAAAAATAACTTCAGAAAAGAAAATAAAAAGAAAAAAGGAGTGAATAAAAATAAATGAAAGGTGGTTCTTTCGGGTGGTAAATAAAATAAAATAAAATAAAATCTCTTTTGCTGAGATTGATCAAAAAATTTAGAGAAGTCACAAATAAAAAACTATTAAGAATGAGAGGGGCTATAAACACAGATATAACATAGATGTTAAGAAAAAAGAATATTATTAACGATTTTATGCAATAAAATCTTGATGAAACAAACAAATTCTAGGAAAGGTAACTTATTGAAATTGTACTCAAAAAGAAATAGAAAGTTTTGATAATTCTGTTGTAATTAAAGAACTTGGGTTGAATGTCATAATCTTTCTTCAGAGACCCAGATGGTTCTATAGGTGAGTTTTAGTAAGCTTTAAAATAACTGTTCATCCAATATCTTACAAATTCTTTCAGAGAACACAAAAAAGAAGGAACACTCCCCAATGTATTGTAAGAGGCCCCTATAACCTAGATACCAAAGCCAGACAAGAGCTGTATAAAAAGAAGATTTAAGACAATTTCACTCATGAATATGTTTGCAAAGACCCTAAATAAGATTGGCAAACTAAATGTAGCATTGTAATAAAAGACAGACTACACCAAAATCAAGTTGGGTTTATCTCAGTAATGAAAGGATGGTTTATAAATAAAAAAAATCTGTAGATTTAACACAGTACTTTCTGCATCTCAACAGACAAAGAAAAAGCATTTGATAAAAGTAAAAAAAAAAAAAAAGTAGTAAACTAGGAATGGAAGGGAACTTCATTAATGATTGATAAATGTTGTCTACCAAAATGATAGCCAATATCATTCTCAATGGTGAAATGCTAGTGGCCTTAATTTTAAATCTGGGAACAAAACAAGCATACTATGACCAGCATTTCTATGATAGTAGGAATCCTAGATAGCATAATAAGAGAATAAAATTACAAGTCATAAGGATAGAAAAGGAAAAAATAAAACTATCATTACTGTCAGGTGAGATTGTTCAGTCTACAATAAAAACTTCAAAAAATCTGCAGAAAATTAATTAAACTTGCAAGATGACTGGATTTAAGATCAATGTAAAAAATCAATTGTATTTATATATGCCAGAAACAGTTTATAAAATGTAAAAATAAGCTCACTACTATTTACAGTAACACACACCCCAAAAAATGAGGTACTAGACACATATCTAACAAAAGATATGCAATACCTATATAAAGAAATATTTCAAATACTATTAAAAGATGTCAAAGACCTAATGAATGATCAGCTACCATGGTTTGGGTTTAAAAGACTATTCAGCAAAGAAGTCAATTGCCTCAAATTTTCAACAGTTTTTCAAGGAACATTACAGTGTTTTTCTTTAATTCAGATGTAAGACAAAGGCTCCAGAATATTTAACACACTGACAAAGAGGAAAAATAAGGTAGAGAAACTTTTCCTAAAAGATGTCTATATTTATTTTAAAGTTAGAGTAACCGAAACAGTATGGTATTGGCTCAGTGAGAGACAAACTGGGCCATGGAACAGAAGAAAGAACCAAAAACAGTTCCACACCTTTTTTGAAACTAGAAATATGAAAGAGGTGGCAGTGCAGATTGCTAGGATAGGATAAACTACTCCATAAATGCTCTCGGGACCGTCGTTACCCATATGGGAAAAATAACATCAGATCCCTACCTCACACCATACACAAAAATCAGTTCCAGATGGATTAAAGACTTAAATATGAGAGGCAAAACACTCAAGCCTTAAGAAAAAAGAATGCTACAGAATATATTTAAGATTTGGGGGCTGGGAAGTTTTTTTTTAAATGCAGAATACATTAAGTACTAACTATAAAAGATTAATTATAATCAACCACATTGGGATGAAAAATTTCTATGCATCAAAAAATGCCAAAAAGAAAGTGAAAAATATGCCCCAATCTAGAAGATATTTTTAGTTAATATAAGCAACAAATGATCATTACTCTTCATATATTAAAAATTCCTTCAACTTGGCAAGAAAAAGACAACCAGTAGAAAAATAGAATAAGCCATGAAAGGGTATTTCCTAGAAAAGGAAATATGAATGGTAAATAAACATATGCAACATGGCCAACCTCATTTATAATCAGGGAAATGTAAACAAAGAACATATGAGATATATTTTGACTGAATTGTATTGTCAAAAATCAATATATCTGAAAATACTAACTGTTGGAGGAGATTTAAATATTGTATAGTCAAAAGTGTAATTGGTACAATCACTTTGGGAAACAACTTGGCATTACCTTGTAAAGTTGAAGACATGATAAACATCCTCTCCAAACCAGCGATTCCATTTCTCAAGAAACTTTTGCACATGTGCACCAGAAAACAGGTGCAAGGATGTCCTTAAGAGTGTTATTCATAAAAGCAAAAACCTGGAAGCAATCCAGATGTTCACTGTCAGGACTGGGTAATGTGTTCTATTCACATACCATGGAATATTAAATAGCTAGGAATATGAACAAACTCTAGCAACACGTAACAAAGTAGGTACATCTTGGAAAAAATTCTAAGTGTAAAAAGCAAGTCAGAGAAGGCTGCATTCACTATGCTGCTATTCTTACAAAGCTCAAAAACAGGCAAAACAAAGCAATGCATTGCTCAAAGATACATCCCTAAACCATTTGTAGAAGGAGCAATGACCATTTCAAAGGTATTGGAATGATCTGGTTCTTAGTGATTCTTAGATTGAGTTTTGGGTTCCCGGATGTTCCTGCTGTAATTAGGTTTTACAACCCATAAATACATTGACTAGACTATTTTGTATTAATGAAGTATCACATTAAATATTAGGCAGAAGCCAAATCATCCGGTGACTTGTTGGTCATATTAAAATTTTAGACTTCATTTTTCCACTTACACAAGAGGAAACATAAGGTAGAAGAACTTAATTCTTATTTCTTATGGGACTTTTCAGCATCTGAACAGTCACGAGTCAGATCATGAGCCAGGTCATTGTGACTGGGAACCCCGTTTGCCTGAAAAATAGCCCCCTCTTCCCTTTTGTCAGCACCCCTTTGCCCTGCGCAGCTCCCTACCAAGGCTCCAGCTGATGATTGGGATGAGACATTCTCCCAGCAGGTCTCTGGTTAAGAGAGGCTCACATCACACCCGCCACGTCACTCCTCCTCTCCTCCGAAGGCTGATGTCATCACAAGGCTCGCAGCTTAGCATGGTTCCTGCCCTATTACAGGAAGGTGGGCTTCCCGGGGCTTATCTGAACCCAAAACCCTGGCCAACCAGGAGTGTGGGAACTGCCTGTGCACCAGCCTCTCCCTCTGGTGAGCTTTGTGAACTCACTGACTTTCTCTCTGCCTCCATTTTCCTTTCTTTAAATGAGTCATAATCCTATTAGCAGGTTCTGTGGAGCCATTGGGATTTACACTCCATAAAAACTGCTGGGAATGTGGAACAGAAATGTCCATGGGAGCATGTGAGAATGGACAGTGGAATATTTCACAGTCAGCTCCCCCTCCCCTACGCCCGTCCCAGGTTTAGGTCAGTTTGGAACATGCCACTGAGTGAGCTGGGGCCATGATTAATCATAATCAAGTGCAAAGCAAGTGATTTGCAAAACAAGCCAGCTGTTGGCCAGGGTGGAAGTTAGTAGTGGTGCGTGCACTTTTCAAACAAATCGAGTGGGCCCAAAGCTCCTTCAAAGGCTGTTGTTTTGCATGTGCACAGGCCAGTTTTCAACTGTGAATAACTCAGCAGTTGGCAAACGCCAAAACTCATGACTGAGTTCATGGGACCAACTAAATATGAACATGATTTAATTAAAAAGCACTCTCTCTGTTTAAAGGAGCCATTGAAAAACTCAAACCGGGAAAGTTAAGTTCAATGCCCTAAGAGGACATTTTGGTATCAATGATATAGTTGGAACAAGTGGGCCAGACAAGAGGCCAGTGACCAAGTCCAGGTCAGAGGCAGAGGACCAAACAGCGTAGCTGTGGGCATAGTGGTGGGAGGGCACTCCCAAGGCTGAGTCTGGGTTTTCCTAGCTCAGCTTTTTCGTGCTAATGTCCAGGTCCATCTCTGTCCTATTTCCGGGCTTTGTGTATGTGGTGAATAGGTACCTGGTGATGTAGTTGCCCTGATCTCTTTTGGTTTCTATTTGCAGGGAACATCTTCTTCCATCCAAGTCTATGTGTATCCTTAAAGGTGAAATGAGTCTCTTGTAGGCATTGTTGAGTTGGGTGTTGTTTTTTTTAAAGCATTTTGTCACTCTGTCTTTTGATTAGAGAATTTAATCCATTTACATTTAAAATAATTATTGATAAGTAAGGACTTAATTTGGCCATTTAAAAAAATTTGTTTACTCATCCACTTAACAATTAGTTTTAATATGTACCATGTGAAAAATAATAATAACATTTATGGTGATAGATGGAGAATAAGAAATGCATGGCTTCTGCCCTCACAATGACCTCATAGGACCATTGTGAGGATTAACTTTTGCACATTGCCTGGAAAATCTTAAGCCCTGAATAAATTTTAGTATTTCTGATTAGTATTATCATTGTGATGATAATTGTACTTAATTCCATCATGATGTTGCCATTTAAATGGTGTGATAAGGGATCTGCCTTAATTTTTTTCTATAGAGTATACTTGTTTTCTCTCACTGTTACCTAAGTGTTATATCCTGTCCCCATTATGAGTGATTTCACCTAGTTTTCTTTTTTAACTAGGTAAAAATTATATTTATCATAGTATGTGAGTACATTTTACTATGTTTAATATGATATATGGTGGGGTCACCACAGTAAGAGCTTCTAGTCACACACATACACACAAAAGAGACTTAAAGTAGTCCTGTTCAATGCTCCTGGAGATACTCTCCTGATGAGCTGCCAAAATGGCAATTTTCCCAGCCTATCTTGAAGGGGCCACCCTTGAGTCACACAGATTCAAGGTTCCCTTTAACTCCTGGGCTTTCGGGTTCCAGGCGCATGGCCATCTGTACAGTATTACAGCAGTCTGTTGTCCAATCCGGCTCTGTAAAACCCTTTTATCTTAAAAGAGCCATTGACAAATATCAAGGTTTGTAATTTTGCCATTTTCTGGCTGTTTTATTGTTCCTTTGCTCCTTTTTTCTTCTCCTGCTGTCTTCTTTTGTGATTAGTGATTTTCTGGAGTGGTATGCTTTAATTCCTTTCTCATTATCTTTTGTGTGTATACTATAGGTTTTTGCTTTGTGGTTACCGTACAGCTTACGTAAAACATATTGTAGTTCTATCAGTCTATTTTAAATAATAACAACTTTTACAACTTGTATCACATACAAAACTCTACTTTTTTTACTCCCCCTATTTTATGTTTTCGAAGTCACAGTTTACATCTTTTTATATTGTGCATTTAACAAGTTATTGTAGCTATGTTTATTTTTAATACTTTCATCTTTTAGCCTTTAAATTAGAGTTAAAAGTGATTTATGCACCGCAATTACAGTTTTAGAGTATTCTGAATGCTACATACTTACCTTTATTAGTGAGTTTTATACTTTCGTATGTTTTCATGTTACTAATAAGCATCCTTTAATTTCAGCTTCAAGAACTCCCTTCAGCATTTATTGTAATGTAGGTCTAGTGGTGAGGAAATCCTTCAGTTTTTGTTTGTCTGGGAAAGGACAAACATTTCTGAAGGGCAGATTTGCTATACAAAGTATTATTGGTTGGCATGTTTTTTCTTTCCGCACTTTGAATATATCATCCCACTCTCTTCTGGTGTGCAAAGTTTCTGCTGAGAAATCCACTATGGATGTTCTCTTGTATTTGATAAGTTTATTTTTCTCTTGTCCTTTCAAATTTCTCTGTGACTTTTGACAGTTTGATTATAATGTGTCTCAGTGAAGTCTTCATTGAGTTGAAACTATTTGAAGACCTTTAAGCTTCATTTGCCTGGATGGTCATAGTTCTCCCCAAATTTGTAAAGTTTTCAGCCATGATTTCTTTAAATAAGCTTTCTTTCCCTTCTCTCTCTCTTCTGGTTCTTGGAATCCCATAATCTGTATTTCAGTATCTTGAAGGTGTCTCATAAATCTGTAGGCCTTCTTCATTCCTTTTCATTCATTTTCTTTTTTCTCCTCTGACAGGGTAATTTCAGATGACCTGTCTTCAAGTTCATAGGTTCTTTCTTCTACTTGATCAAGTTGATGTTCTCTATTGCATTTTTCATTTCATTCACTGTATCCCTCAACTCCTGATTTCTGTTTGGTTCTTTATGATTTCTATCTCTTTGTTGAACCTCTTTTTTCTTTCATGTATTGTTTTCTGTGTGTCATTTATTTGTCTAACTGTGTTCTCTTATAGCCTGCTGAACTTCCTTGAAACAATTAATTTGGGATCTTTGTCAGGCAATTTGTAGACCTATTCTCTTTGGAGTTGGTTACTAGAAAATTATTGTGTTCCTTTGGTGGTGTCGTGTTTCCTTGATTTTATGTGTGCCTTAAAGTCTTGTCTTGCTGTCTTTGCATTTGAGGAAGGAGTCAGTCTTTACTCAATGGTATTTGGAGAGAAATACTTTCACCAGTTAACCCAGCTATGGATTCTGATGTTCTACCAGACCTTTTCTAGGAATGTGTCTGCTCCATGCTTCTTGTTCCCTCTTGTTCCCTCCAGGGGAAGTTTCAAGATTATATGTTTTCTGTCAATACTGCGAAGCTAGGTCAGGTACTAAGAGCCTCCCATTTGTTTTTCCTAGGGTGATGCCCTGAAATACTCATGTCTGTGTGCTTTCCCCAACCCTGCAGAGTTAGGCTGTAGGTGTGCCCTCATAGGTCACCTGCAGAGGCTTGCACTGCCCATCCATGGGGGTGCACACTGGGAGCTAACCATGGGGGCGAGGTGAGCTGTGTGGAGCACTGGGGGTGCCTCTGGGCCACTTGGGGGACCTCAGGTGAGGCATCCCAAGAGTGGCTCATGGGCAGCTTCCTGATTTAGTCTGCAAAGTGGTTAGTAGAATCTGCAGCTCTTTAATGAGTTCTGAGCCCTCATTGCTGTGAGTCTCTGCCTCTCTATTCTGTTCTGGGCCTCTCCCAACTGCTCAGCCATGCCAATCACTTCTGTATTCTGGGTGGGGCGAGAAAGAATTGAGCCTCTTTGGCAGCACCATGCACAGTGGAGAAGCTGCAAGTTCACTTACTACACTCTTACTTTCCCCTCTGCAAGAAATTGTGGATCAAAGCAGTCTCTCTTGACACTGAACGGTGCTGCCTTGGGGGAAGGGTAATGCGGATAAATGGAAGTGTGTTTTTTACCCTCTTCAATGCATTTATTCTTGGAATTTTGTTCCCATAGTGTGCTGAAACTTCTCTGCTGGACTCCCAGACTCCTACAGAGGTACTCTTGTCCATGGGTGTTTGTGAAAATTAATGTTTCTGTGGGGAGATGATGGTGGAAAACTCCCGTCTGCTGTCTTGCTGACATCACTGTCCCCATTTGAATTTTTTAAATAGTGTGAGAGCAGGCCAGGCAGGAAAAACTAAAAGTTTGTCTTTAATTGTGCTTGCTTGGGTCGATGAGCATTCAGTGCCTGTATTTGTAATGTCTTAGCCCTGTCATTTGAAAGTTATGTTCTTTATTCTAAGCTTAGCTCTTTTGATCTGTGCAGAAGTTTAGAGAGACTGCCCTTTGCTATAAACCATGAGCATCTTCTCTGGCTATTGACCCTGGGTGAATGCATGGTCCCATCCTAGGTGTGGTAAGTGGAACCCCATCCCTGTCAGCTCTGGCCTCTTTGTGCTTTGCTTTTGCCATATTTGCTGAGCTGGGGCTTTAATACTGTTTTTGAGCCCCTCACTGAGTCAGCAGCATAAAGGAGAAAATGCGCATCTCGCCAAGATGGCTGTTTCCTCTGGCAGAAGCACAGAACAGCCTCTCTGCATCCTCATCAGGGGAGGCTGTGCAGGGCACTGCCCCTCATTCCACAGGTGTGCTCTGCAGTGGAAGGTGAGCTGTGACTCAGGGGACACCTGGAGGGGGACCTGGAGGTGGCTCTGTGAGTTGGCTTTAAAAAAGCCTGTGACACATCCCCACCCATCCAGCCCCACCCCATCGAGCAACAGAGTCACCTTCCTCTTTTCACACACTGTCACCCAGCCCCTTCCTCAAACCACCCTTGGGTTCCTTGTACCCTCTTTTCCCTGGAGAAAAAAATGGGGTGGAGACAATGGGAGAAGGGCAGGTGTGGGCTGAGGGTGATGGAACCTGGGCCTGCAGCCCCCCCCAGGTACCCCCTTTCCCCCACATTGGCCCTTGGCTATTCAGAGGAGGAGCAGTTGAGGCCACAAGGTGGCATGAACTCCTTCCCATGGAATGTCCTCGCCTGCAGGGTGCTTTCTCACACCTGTGATTCTGAACCAGGTGGCCTGTTGTAATGAGTGAAGGTTTCCGAACAGAAGCTTCTTTGTTGGTAGCTGAAGTGTGGCCTCTGATCACATTCCTACCCAGTTGCATCTCTGACTGAGCTTCCGCAAGACAAGTACATGGAAGTAGGTGAAGGATCCGTGAAACCAAATAAAGTCAGAGCAGTTTCAAAATGCGTGTCTCAAGGCACATTGAAAAGGGGCCAGAGATATTCAAGTAGTTGTTCGGTCCCATGGCCCTGAGCCCACATCACACCAGATTAACCCTGAGAAGCAGACAAGGCCCGCACTTCAGGCCTTCACACACTGGCCTGAAAGAGTTACAGGAACTTTTGATACAGAGAGAGAAGAGAAGAGACAGAGTGGGCAGAGAGAAAGAGAGAGAGAGAGAAAGAGAGAGAGAGAGAAAGAGAGAGAGAGAGAGAGAGAGAGAGAATCAGGAAGTGGCATAGTAGAAACCTGAACCCAGATGTCTGTACTTCAGACGATGATGTGATTGTTTTTATTAATAAATCATGATACTATTCCAAACCTATGAAACATGCTAACAACATGAATTAATGACAATGACATTTTTAAAAGCATCGATTCTGCAAAAATGCTAGAGACTGACTTTTGAGCATACATTCTCCTTCCTTCCAAACACTGGTATTGCTTGGGGGGATTTCTTCTCACAGGCTCAGCCACCACTTAGCCATTAACAGGCTGGCTCGGCAGCTTCCAGAACAGGCTGGTGGGCAGGTGGGTAGTGTGCGCTGAAGCTCATTTGCTTGAGGGCATTTTCAGGTGAAGCTTCTGGGGCGACGTTGCACCACATCCGCGGATGGCCACGGAGCTGACCTGCCCCATCTTCCCTCCATGAACGGTTCAGCCTGCAGCGGCGAGTGTCCCTGTATTTCTGTTCCAAATGGGGACTGTGGTGTTAATAGAGTGCAGCTGGTGTTTATCACTGTCATGTGGCCAGAGAGAGGGAAGGAACCAGGAAACTGGACTGTCGATAGGAGAGCAAGGGCAGGTCCCCTCAAAACCACAGAGCTCTGGCTTCTGTCCTCTCCGCCCGATATGCGTGGTCACAGTGTCAACCCTGGCTGTAGTCCTCCTCGCCGTCCCCACCCTCGCTGAGTGCTGGTGCGTATTTCTACGGCTTCTGTCGGCACCGCTCATGTGGGCCCCAGCTCTCCGTCTTGTGTTGCTATGTGATGTCCCCTGGCTGTTTTCCTGTATTGTATTCAATCTCTCGTGGCTGTGTGTTGTATTGTCACTCACTCGTTCACGCTGTACATCTACCTTGTCTTTCTGGGAGAACTGTGAGCGGCGACCGTGGTTCGGAGCCAGCCTTGGGAGTTAACCAGACCTGGGTTGGAAGGTCAACACAGTCACTGCATTCATCAGGAAGAGACAGGGCGTGCTGTGGCGACACCATGGTGGATTAACACAATAAAGGTTTATCTCTCACTCATGTGATACAGGGGGGAGACCCTCTGGAATACGTGCTCCCCTGCAGCAGGGGAAGGAAGGAAGGAAGGAGCGCACTAGCTTCTAACTGCCTGTCCATCACTCCACTGGCCAGGAACAGTCCCGGCCCTGGCCTTGCAGTTAATATAAATGGAGAGAAGCGTGGCTATCTGGTCAGCCCTCACTGCCTGCCGTAGTCACTTACTAGTTATATGACTGTGGACAGGCATTTCACTTCTCTGAACCTCGGTTCTCTTAATTGTAAAGAGAGGTGCCTTGTAGGTGTGCAATAGGGTCACATGAAATGACGTCATGTCGGGTCCCCAGCCTACAGTCTGGCATAGAGCAAATGCTCAGTACGTTTAGTATATGTAGTTGTAAAGGTTCTGGTGACCTAAGTATAAGGGTCATATTTTCTACTTCTCTGTCAGTAATCCTCCCTCCATATTACCCAGTAAGATAGAAATAAAATAAGTAAAATTTATTATTATCTAATTTGAGAGGATTAGAGAATATAGATAAATATGCACGTGCCTAAGAAAAGGCATACATACTTACACATTCTTCCATTTATCACAAACGTATTCTGCATATGTAGAGTATGTTGCATCCCTGTTAGGTGCAGGGGTACATGTATGAATGTAATATTCTTTCATCTCAAGGATTTTTGTGGGCTGTGGAGGAAAAAGACAGGAAAGAATAGCATGACACACTATAAATAATACATAATAGGATATAACGTAAAAATCCACTAAAACAGGTACAGACACAATGTGGTGGAAACTAGAACTGTGTTGCAAAGGCACGTTGCAGAACTGGGCCCCCAAGGGAGCGTCCGACTCTTCAGTGGTGAGGAACCCACTGGCTCCGGAACCACACCCTGCGTAATAACGCACCATACAGAGCAGGATAAAGAGCTGCTGTGATGCGGACACGGCCACGATACACAAAGTCTGACGTGTCTGCTGGCTCCAGTGCTGGCCGCGATCTGCACCAGCAAGAGGGATGCCTGTTCCTGGTCAACTGACGCCCAAGACAAATTACTAGACCCTGAGACTTCTATGAACACTGATGTAGAAAAACCTAGCATGTCTACACTTACCAGCAACAACAGCAGATGTACATCTCATTTTTCTAATCCTAGGCCACCCAGGGGCCCTAGACACGAGGGAGCCTGAGAAATGTGGATTGTAGTTCACCGGCCCTGGAGCACAGGAAAGTGTTTGAAGCAGGTAGAATAATGAAAGAATTGAGAGTTAAGAGCAAAAACACACATATACATACAAATAACTTATGTGTGTTTTGCACATCTTCCTTTTGACTATATCCTTTTATTTTTGTGAAATGTCCCTCCTTGGTAATAGTCCTTGTTTTAAAGTCTAGTTCGTCTCACGTTAATATAGGCACATTCTTTTTTATGTGTTTTGCCATTTGCTTGGTCTATCTTTCCAGCCTTTTTCTTTCAACCTATTTGTACCTTTCTACGTAAAATGTGTCTCGTACAGACAGCAGAGAGTTGGATTTTGCTTTATAGTTTAGCCTGACAATCTCTGCCTTTTTCTCTTTTTTTGGCTGAGTCCCGATGCAGCAATCTCTACCCTTTAATTGGAGTGGCTTAATCCTTTTGCATTTCATGTAATTATTGATATGGTTGAGTTTAAGTCTACCATGTTGCTACTGTTTGTTATCATGTGCCCTGTTTTCTGTTACTTTGGTCCTCTTTCGCTGCCTTCTTTTGTGTTAATAAAATAAAATACTTTAGGGCTGGGCATGGTGGCTCTTGCTTGTATCCTAGCACTTTGGGAGGCTGAGGCGGGAGGATTGCTTGAGGTTACAAGTTCGAGACTAGCCTGAGCAAGAGCAAGACCCTGTCTCTACAAAAAAATAGAAAAATTAGCCGGGCATGGTGGCGCTCGCCTGTAGTCCCAGCTACTTGGGAGGCTGAGGCAGGAGCATCGCTTGAGCCCAGGAGTTTGTGGTTGCTGTGAGCTACAATGACACCAATGAACTCCAGCTGGGGCAACAAGCAAGACCCTGTCTCAAAAAAAAACGTATGTTTTAGTATTTCATCTTATTTCTTTTATTGGCTTTTTAGCTGTCTTTTAATTATTTTTAATGATTGCTCTAGTAATTATAAGATGAATCCTTAACCTGTAACGGTCTACTAATTTTGTACCACTTTATGCTTCATGTTTCACACTTCACAAGTACAAGGATCTTACAGCTCTCCATCTTCTCCTTTTCAATTGTCCGTCATTTATTTTACACATGTTATAAGCCCCATCTTACAATGCTATTATTTTTGCTCTAACAGTTATTTGCCTGTTATAAAAATGAAAGGGAAAAACCCTAAGTTGTTTGTTCAAATGTCTACCCATGTATCCTTGTGCTTGTCCATCATTCTTACAGAGCTGAGTGTCCATCTGGTATAATTTCTCTTCATGCTAAATAACTTCATTTAAAGTTTCTTGTAACGAAGATCTGCCAGTAATGAATTCTGTAAGTTTATTTACCAACAATGTCTAATGCCCTCTCTGTCCCTCTCTCTATCTCTGCCTCTCACCTCAGAGCTCTAAAGGTCTCACCAAGGTCTTCTGGCCTCAACTGTTTCTGGGCAGAAGTCAGTCATCAGTAGAATTGTTTACTCCTCTGAATGTGACGTAAGATTTTTTCATTGCTTCGCTTTTCTAAAGTTTGGCTAGGAGTTTTCTTGGCATGGTTTTCTTTTCATTATATTATTTGCTAAACTTCCTGGCTCTGTAGGTTATGTTTTTTCATCGAAATTTGGAAAGAATTTGACCATTCTTTCTTCAGATTTTTTTTTTCTTCTCCCATTCTTACTCTCCTCTTTTTCTGGGACACAGTTATTAATAGATATGCTGTTCCACATGTCACCGAGGTTCTATTTGTTTTGATTTGATATTTTTTTTCTGTTATTCAGATTGGATAATTTCTATGGGTCTGTCATTGAGTTCACTGGCCATTTTTTCTTCTATCTCTAATCTGATCATTCAATAAATTTTTCCATGGTAGATTTTGTATTTCTCACTTCTCAAATTTCTCTTTGGTTTTTTTTTAATAGCTTTAATTTCTCTGCTGAGATTTCCTATCTACTCAATCATTAAGACCACATTCTCTTTTAAGTCTTTGAGCATATTTATAACAGCTGGTCTAAAGTCCTTTTATGCTAATTATAAGAACTGGCTCATATCACATTCTGTTTCTATTTACTATTTTTTTCTTGATCATGGGTCAAAATATCCTGATTCCTCATATGTCTAAAAATTTTTGTTAATATGCTGGGCATTGTGAATGATACTGCATTAAAAAGTCCTTAATTTTTGGAGTTGTTCTTACTCCTAAGGAGTTGCCATTCTGGTGCCCTAGCTGAATACCTGGGGTGTTAATGAAGTCTCTCTACTCTGGCAGGGCTGGAATTCCACTGTCTTCTGGAACTGTGCATCTCTAGTATCCCCATCCCTCTCTCAACCCTGTAGCAGCACTCTCTGCTAGGACTCTTGGAGCAGTGTTCAGTCAGCCCTTGGCCAAGGACCCCCAGAGAAGCATCATATAGATTTCTATCCCTCCCCACTCCTATCTCCCTTTCTGCCTCCCTCCTCCCAGTGAAACGCTCTGATATCCTGAGCCCTGAATACCGGAATGTGCATTCTCAGCTCACCAGGACCACCTTACTGTTTTGTTAGTCTTGCCTCCTGATGCTGAAGTTAAAAAATTGTCCCCAAGCAGAGAGCCAAGGTGAATGTGGGGCTCACCTCATTTATTTCCCTTCTCTCAGTGACCCCAGTCCTGCAGTGCCTAGAGGTCAAGGCCTGAAAACACTGTCCCCATCTGTTTGTCTGGCTTTATAATTGTTCCTGGGAGAAAGGTAATTCTGGCATGAAGTGGCCAGAAGTGGAAGTTCCTCTATGTGTACATTTGAAAGGCATATTATAAAGACAAAAATCAAGAAATAATACTCTTAAGGCAACTCTATTAATTTTAACCCAATTCGAATTGAAAACACTTTGTGTTTTTATAGATAATATGTAAATGTTATGATTTGAAAAATTATCTAAATATAAGATGTGTTTATTATGGTTTCTGCACTTAGGTGTGGTAGGCAGAAAAATCCTTGTGTGGCTAACAGCTCATGGAGATTTTAGAATGAGTTGAAGAGCCTTATTTTCCCTGAACTATTTTCCAAGGATGAGGTGAATGTTTTCTTTAGTTCTAACACTAGATCATAGGTTGTCTAGACCTGAGAAGCTTGGACTGTCATAAAATTAATGACTCAAGGAGAGATCATTGAAATAGTATGAAAGTTTAAGATGCAGATATAGAATGAAGTTGCTGTTACATTTCAGATGCTAAAGGAAGTGTGAATCAGAGGGAAGACAGCTATTTATTTTAGTTGCTTGAACTGTATGGAGTGAGAGTTTGACTAACATTCCAGAATACTACACAACCACCATCCAACCACTGTGAGTCACACATAAACCTTCTGAGAATCTCGTTATTGAATGTTCTCTTTGCTTCAGTGGTCAAACCTGGGCTCTCCAAGAACAACCTAATGCGCCAGCCACATTTCAAGCTGAAACCTTGAATGCAATGAAGTTTTAAAAGAGTTCATGTTTAAAGGACTCATAACAAAGACCCCATAAAAAGGATGTACTCATGCCACCAGCTATATTTAAGAAAGTCTGCATATTGAACATAAATAAAAAGAATTATCAGTTCTCTGTGGTTAATTCATGTACAGGTAATTTTTTCAGTGTCAAATTTAAATTATTGTTTCTTATTAAAATGCTAAGAATTTTGGCTCAGGTGGGACATCTCAGAGCACCTGACCCCGAAAGGTATTTGGTAACCAGGCAAAGGCAGACCCCTACCTGGGGCTATAGAGACTTATGAGGATTGAAGCCAAGGTTATTGTTAGCCTTAGGCCTTAAATTATTGGCCTTAAACTTATTGTTCACCTTAAACTTATTAGACTGAGACCAAGGTTGGGGTGTGACTGGCAGAGATCATCATAGACCATGTGAGTGGTGGTTAAGGCTCAGGCTTTAGAGTTGGACATGGTCCAGATCGCAGTCCTGACTCTGACTTTGAGCATATTATCTTGGCCTCTCAGAAGGAGTTTCCTCACCTGCAGAACATTGACCATAATTGCACTGACATCTCAGAACTCACGTGATGCTTCAACGGTATTATGCCTGCAAGATCCTGAGCACATCTCCTGAAGATCCTAATGCTCAGTAAACAGTAGAGGCTGTTAAGATGAAACAGGCACGTTACTGAGAAAATAAAGCCAATGCTTTGTGGTTTCTGTAGCATTTATTATAGATGCCAGTGGGCCGTAGGTGAGGTGTGAACAAGTGTGTGCTCTCTCTCTCTCTGTCTCAGCATTCCCTACCCCACCTCCAGAAGATCTTTGCTCTCTTCAGTGCCTGGACAACCTCGCATGCATATAGAGTAATTAATTGGGACCTATCCATGTCATTTCAAAATGCTTGTGTTGTCATGCTAACCAGACGTGTTCAACCACTTTCAGGGTAAGGGCAAAATTCAGTTGATTCACCCTGAAATTTGTAATGGGTGGGCAAGGCTTCATTGGGCTGCACAGGAGACATCCCTTACACTGGACACCCCAGGAAGGCAGGAGCTTCCAGCAAGACAACGACCACCCGGCTTGTTGTCTCCATGAACTACTGCTCAAAGGATGCTGTCTAGAAAGTGTGATCCTGGGAAAGGCTGATTTTAGTGCTTGGAATTTGTTTGCATGAATAAACGTAAAATCCAGGAACACTGAATTTTATTATCTGTTGATCAAGTATCTGTGTAATTAATTCATTTAGTTCATGTGAAATTGATAAAGTAGCCATATCCACTGGCTGGCCTGGCAGGGCTGTGAAGGATGGGAAGGGACTTCAGGGGTTCTTTGCAGGACCCCAAGGGAAGTACGATGGGCCGGACCATTTTTATCTGTGTTCAGCTTTCCCCAGGGGTTATGCCCTGCAAGCCTGGTGTGGGGGTTCCATTCTGGCTCCTTTCTGTGCTCCCTCCTTCCTTTCCCCACCCGCCCTGCTCCTCCTTCACTCTCCCACCCTCCAGGCAGCTCACAGTCTCCCCGCCCTGGGGACCCTCTGGTTTTGGGGTTCTCCTGCCATGGCACAGGGCCTCCCTGCTTCCTTCCCACATTGTGGACTATGCCTCCCTCCTCCTCACAGCAAAACTTCGTCTGTCCTTTGGCCCATTCCGGGCATTCTGCTGCGGATCTAACTAGCTAATTTGTGAAAAATAAAGTGCAATGAATTACCTACCCCACCTGCCAAGAGGTGTTTGTACCTTAAGGGGGAACTCTTGGAGGAGCCCTACTCCAAAGTAATGACTATCCTTCCTTAAATGGGTGCAGAGAATTTTTAGTGGGTGAGTGGGTGGTGGTGGTGACTTTTGGGGTCCCTCGAACCACACCACATATCAGCCACGTGCGGGGAATAACGAGGTGTAGAGACTCTAGACACAGGTTCACACAGCGGGCCGGCCTCAGGGGTCTGGGCCCCGGAACTAGAACCACCCTCCAGGGTGTGGTGACTACCACGGGGGCTGCATCTGTGGCTCTGTGACCGAGGGACAGCAGCAACACAGCCCACAGGCCCAAGGCAGCTAGAAAGGGTCCCCCTGTCTCCGCTGTGCTCAGGCCAGAGGCGCTGGAAGAACGAGACACTGACGCTCCAAATGTGACATCTCTGTGGGGCCAGCCACGGCCCCGGGAACAGGAGGCGTGGACGGGAGCTGTGGGGTTAGGAACAGAAAGCCCCTTCTTCCCTCCCCAGTTAAACCAATTTCCCTTTGCAGCTGCCTGGAATTCCTTGCTAGTTTTCCCTAGGGTTAAAACGCCGACGTCCCCTCACAGGGCACTGCAAGGGAGAGTCTAGTTGCCTCACAGGGCGGCTGGGGAGCGCAGACACACGGCTTGCGCCCGGCTTCCAGCCCGTCCTAATCTCAGTGGGGGCGGCGAGTGCGGTGGATGCGGTTCTCAAGAGCCCGCCCTGCGGCGCCCAGCGGCAAGCACCCACGGAACCCCCGCAGCCCGCCCCCCGGATCAGGGCAGGAGAGCTGGGGAGGGGTTGAGTATGGAAGCCCTGGAAGCCCCAGGTCCTTCTCGGCCGGCTCTGGAAATACCATCAGGGGAGCGCTGAGGCACCACATAAAACCCAGCAGTTTTATTTCCAAGTTTGGTGTTTCTATGAAAAAACAACACGGTGGTTACTCCTTGGTGACATTGCCATCAGAGCTGGACACATCCTGAATGTTCTTAGTCATTTCTTCCCTTAAGTGTCGTGCTATTTCTGCAGGTCGACACCCTCAGGCCACCGAGCCGCGACTCCTCCTGGCCCTGCCCCACGCTTCCCTCGAGAGCGCACGCACTCGGTTAAGTCGTGGGGTTGTGGTGCCCTTTGAATTCACTGTTCAGGCGCCAGGTCTCCGCCCGGGGTCCTGCCACCCACCGCCACTTCACACTCCACGCCTTCCTGCGAGAGAGGAACATTTAGAAATCGCATCTGGTGTCACATATACAAAATTATGCTCGTCTAGAGTATTTTAGAAACTAGAAAAAAGAAAACTTCAACATTATTTTTCATACTCCCCCCATCCACCTGGCGGCCTGGCGAAGGTGAGCTTTGAGGCAGCCACAGCACCTGGGGGACCAGAGCTTGATTAGTAACAGGTCCTACAGGAGGGCGTCACCTCTTGCGGTAGAAGGTGCCTGAGCAGGCCAGGTTATGCCGCGGGAGCCTGAGGGCGGGTTGGAGAAAAGCTGGGATTTGGAGAGCAGAGGAAAGCGCGGTTTCGGCCTGGCATCCCCCAGCGTTGGTGATGAGGAGTCCCTGGACCAGGGCGATTCAGTGCACAGATCCCAGAGCATTTGTCATTGCTTATAAGAGGATGGCCGTAAATCTCTTTATCATATCACAAATTTCCAGAGTGAAGGAGCTCTCTCAAGCATCTCAATCAGAGATGTTTTTCTTGGGGCCTGAAAAGCAAAGGGAAAAGCACCACCGTCCCTGCTAGGCTGAGCGCAGCTCCGTTGGCCGCCCCGGCCGACATGCAGGAGCCACGGTGGGGACGCCAGAAGTGACCTCACCGTCCAGCTCCTGCTCCTCCAGCTGGGGCCCCAGGGCCTCCGGGGCTTGACCTGGACAAGACCCTGCGCCCTGAGCCCCCTGAACCCAAGCCCGGGGACCACAAGTCTCCCTGGCCCAGCTCTGAGGAGGTCAGAGGTACAGACTTTATTGACTCACTATGGACTTTCCAACTTGGAAGCCAGGATTTTCTTCCCATATATTACAATAATAAAAAATAATTACTGCTGCTATTGAATTTTTATGCTAACCACACTAGGTCCAGACATCTGCATTAAACTAAGCTGGAGGACCTTTAGCGAAGATTTTTCCACAGCTGCAAAACTCTGCAAAAACTAGAA
>RJWJ010018063.1:0-32081 GCA_004363605.1 Indri indri
TCTATTTCCTCTAATGTACAAGGGAATTTATAGATCATTTACAAGCTGAAACAGAATCACTAGGAACAGAAGTTCATTATACTATTTTTTTGGAAGGGCAGTGGAGTAAGTTTTAGGTAATGAGCATAAAGCACTTCTGGTAATTGCCCAGTTACACTAATGGTGGCAGAGCTCTGCATCCGGTTAGCAAAGCCTTTAGCTTCTGGGGAATCTGGGCCAACATGAACATCTGCATTAATGACATGGAAAAACATGAAAGAAAAAACAAGGCACATGCTGTGATTTGGTTAGGCGAGGTACGTGAGTTAGGTTTAGTGCAGTCAGGCATGTGTGGCACAGTGCGGGACACTCAGAAATGTCGGAAGTTCATTATTCACAGATCCCAGAGATAAGAGGACAGCGTACCTCACAGGGATAATGGGAACAAGAGGTGGGGAGCTAGAGGAGGAGGAAGCAGTCTGGGGGCCAACGCCTTTACTGGGGTTCAGGGCATTACCTAGGTGTGTTTCCTGTGACAGCATTAGATCTGCTCATTTGAAGAGAGCGCAAGGCTAAGGTGGGAACTTGGGGCTTACATTACGGGGCTCGCCAGGCTCAAAAAAGAGTAAGGTGGTCACGAGGTTCAGGGTATAGGGCCTTATCCCTCTGCAACACAAAACCCAGAACTGTGTGGAAACTGCTTCAAGATATGTAGGTTAAGGGTGATGATACAAGAAACAGGACAATAAGATGGATGTGGAGGCAACAGCTATAAGGATGAAAGCTATGGCAGCATCTTAAATGGGCAGGAGAAAGTACACTTAAAATAGTCAAAAAAAGATGTCAACACTTGAGGTTGAGAGTGAACCACACGAATAATTACTCAACCCAAGAACAAAGTTAAGGGCCAGGCGTGATGCCTCACACTTGTAATCCTAGCACTCTGGGAGGCTGAGGCAGGAGGATCGTTTGAGCCCAGGAGTTTGAGGTTGCTGTGAACTAGGCTGATGCCATGGCACTCTAGCCCCGGTGACAGAGCAAGACTCCGTCTCAAAAAAAAAAAAAAAAAAAAAAAGAAAAGAATGAAGTTAAAATAAGGGTCCAGAAAAAGTGACAATGCATTGCATCACAAGAGGTGTACAAAGTTGCAACTAATTCTGTGCTGAAGGTTACCCCTGCTGGAAGAGGGAGTGCAACATTACAGGTAGGACAGATCAACCGAGAAGCAACTGTACACCGTCCTACAGTTATCAGTTGCAGGATTTTATGACACTATTGTCCATTAAAAATCAGAGCTTGTGGTAGGCTAAATAATGATTACATATGTGCATGTCCTAATCCCCAGAACCTACGAATATTGCTTTATATGTGAAAAAGGACTCTGTGGATATGATTAAGGATCATGATGAGGAAGATTATCCTGGATATCCGGGTGGGCTGCATGCAGCCACAATGGTTTTCGTGACAGGGAAGTGGGATTGTCAGAGGAGGAAGGAGAAGATGAGAGGATGGAAACAAGAAGTTGGAATGATGCCAGGAAGGGACCATGAGCTCAGGTGGTCACCAGGAACTTAGGAAAGGCAAGGAAATGGACTTCCACCTAGATCCTGCAGAAGTAACCAGCTCTGCCATCACCTTAATTAAAGCCCAGTGAAACCCGTGTTGGATGTCCAGTCTATAGAACCATACGATAATAAATTACTGTTGTTCAAGCTACCAAGTCTGTGGTAGTCTTTTACGGTGGTAACAGGAAACTAATACAGAGCTGGAGGACACAGAACATCAAACTTCCTAATTTCACAGGTCAGGAAGTATACCCAAGTCCACAGAGAGGAAGGCACTTGCCCCAGTCACTCAGCTAATGAAACTAGCATAGTACTTAGCAACTGGCTTCACAATCCTCTAGAATGGGTTTAAATTCCAGGTCCACCACTTAATATATGTGCGCCCTTAACAAGTTATTCAGTCTTACTCCACTTCTGATTGTCACAAATTGTACCTTTCTCCTAGGGTACAAATGAGAATTGAATGTAATAATGTATGTGAAGTACTTAGCTTCATGCCTTCTACATCATAAATGCTCAATAGATGGTAATGATTTTTTATAGTTTATATCTTTGTTTTATTTGCTAATATCTCAAGACCAGGCAGAACACATGCCTTCAGTTATCAAGACTAACGTCATTTCCAGTGCATCAAAGTTGCCTCTCCTAACTGGTATCTAATTTAAATTTCTCTATTGCTACAAACATTTTTTTTTTCCAAACAGCAAGCTAGATCTCACTTTGAGAGTAGACACTGATCTCCTATAAGCCACATTACTATTGCTTTGGTCCCAGCAACTTGAGTCAATGGCTGGCTGTGTGTGTAGCCAAAGGCACCATTCCAATTTGTTTTTTCTATGTTTTACCTTCATATTACCCCCACAGCCCACAAAGGCACTCGTTTCATCATAATAGGGTTCTGTTAAGCCCTCTGGATGTAAGAGTCAATACAAGCTTTTCCAGCATAGGGAGAAAACAACAAAGCCAACATCAATAACAACAAAAGGTTTTTAATATTGGCTTTCTGCATTCCACAAGCCTTCAAAGTACATAAGGGAAAGAAACAAAATCTAGATTTCACATGCTGTTAGCAAGGAAGTAAGAATCCTGTCATTGTGCTGGAAGATATTAATATTCAGATACTCACCTTTCTTCTCTTTCACATTGGACACTAGGATTCATGTTGTGCTTTGCTATAATTCTACAGCTTCCATTCATTAAATAATATGACTTCAGCTTTTCGTAGTCTTTGCGAGGAGAGAGGAAGAATATCGGAGGCCCGGGGCTCCAGAGGATCTCAAGTGCACCAGCTAAATACTCATCAGAACGGGCCACACTGCCTAATCTTTCTCCCGGCTTACAATCTTTGTTAGGAGAAATGATTCTTGTCCTGCTCTTTCTGTTCTCATAAGCGCTCATGTTTAAAAAAAAAAACAAAAAAAATTAAGGCAGAAGAGCTGACTACTTTATCTAAGCGATGACCTTTAATAGCATAGAGTGTGGCTTTGACTTTTTTGATGGATTCTATTAATATAATGCAACTGGCTTATTATTTCTAGGTTTTTATCCCCACAACTCCTTTTTAACAGTATCCCTGAACATCTTAAAAGAGAAAAAGAAGCATTGTGTTCAATGAGCTCTGTATTTAAAAAAAAAATCAAAGAAGTCCTGAGATGAGAAAGTTATCAAAGGAGAAGTGATCACCCACAGAGATATCCACAAGGTAGTAGGGCCAGAATGCAGGTATACTAAGGCAAAGGAAATAGGGCCACTTGACAAGATGGGAAACAGGCATTAGAGGATAGATGCTAGAATGTACTCAAGCCTGAAAGCTCTTCTACAGTTGAGAGTATCTGAATGACATTCCTTTTTTGCCAGAGAAGGATTGGGGGTTCAGATTTCCCAGATGACAAAACAGTCCTCTGCATCAAAGTATTTACCTGACAGGTTCTCTGTTCTCAATTTACCACCCCATACACAGATTCCAGAAATGCTTCACTGATTTGTGTTCCTGTGATCTTTTTCTGCTCAACAAACCACCCTAAATTTTAGTGCTCAGAACAATGACCACATGTATCTTGCAGTCTGTTCAGGGCTGGTTGGGAAAGCGGCACTCCAGTCCCCTCATGTCACCTGGGGCACCTTGATGCTCACATGTCTGACAGTTGATGCTGGCTGTCAGGCGGGACCTCAGCTGGGGTTGTGACCAGAACATATGGCCGCATGTGGCCTCTCAGTGTGGCATCTTGACTTCCTCACAGTACGGTAGCTATGTTCACAGTACAAACATCCAAAGAGAACCAGGCAGAAGCCATTTCAGATTTCAAGGGAGGAAGCATAGATCTCACCTCTTGATCAAGGAAAGCTTATTTTACATTACGTTGCAAGAAGAGCATGTGAGATGTGCCATCTTTACAAAATATATCCCAAATTGGGGTACAATTTGTATTCTGGAAACTAGTAAATCTAGGTACAGACATACTTCATATTAAATCCTTTGTTATACAGCAATTTTCTAAGGTCTTATATCTAAGACACCAACTTTGTTAAATTTACATTTGCAAGTATTGACATCTGGTCAGATGGGCCAACGCAGAGATAACTAAAACAAATTTAGGCTCGGAAATTTGCATTCATTTGAGATGTAGGAAAAAATGGTTAGAAGTGATTTTCCTCAATGCATAAAAGGAGGTTAAGTACTTGGTGAGGCTGTAGCAATACTTTTAGGACACTCTATTATCATTTCCTAAACTGGTGCTTTGGTAAATGTGAAGGTCAGAGTCATTAAGTTGTACACTGCTGGTCTGGAAAAAAATTCCTAAGCGTACAGCAAATTTTGTACTAACGTAACAGAGAAGTACAATCTCAAGCTTGAGACAAATAAATAAATAAATAAATATCCTCCTAAAGCATGCAAAAAAAAGACTAAACTCTTCACAATGAACTACAAAGAGAACTGAATTCTAGATCTAGATCTATTTCTTTCACTTGTTAGTTTAAAGTCTTGGACAAATACTTTTTCCTCTCTAGGATTTGATATCTTCATCTAAACATCAGGAAACTGAAGGAGTAAAACACATCAAGTCTTTTTTTTCACTCTAATAGTTGCTCACTCAAAGTGACATGGGATCCACTGCTTAAATTGAACACAGCTTCTTTGCTTTACAAAACCTTTGAGCCCTGCCATCAATGACTGTTGCAACGCCCCAGAAGCAGAAGTCTCCTGGATGTCCATATGGAAAATAAAAGATGTCCTCGGAGAAAGAAGATTATGTTGACCACAGAATCTGATTACAATGATGACAAAAAGAGAGAAAAAGTTGGCCTTGCCTATGAACTCCCACAGAACCTCAGACCTAAGATGCATCCGCAAGAATGATGCAGTAAGCCCCTCCTCTCAGCCATTTAAATAATAAAAAATAGTCAAGGAAGCAGATTGTGGATTTAGGTTGTCCTAGGTTCCGAGTACACAGTCATCAGTACCTAGCTGTATGGCTTTGGACATCAATGTTTCTGATATTTTTCTGTGAATCATTTTCTTTATCTGTTAAAAAAAAAAAAAAAAAGAGGGGGAGGGCCTTTAAACCATTGCAATGTTTTGAAGATTAGATAAGCCAGCACATACAAACCACTTAGCACAGTTTCTGGCACACAGTAATTATGTGATAAACCTGAGCCCTGTGTCTGCTGTTAAGCTCAGCAATTCTGGCTCATCAGCAGACAAGATCATCCTCATAAAATGAGTGTATAATCATTATCCAGAAGAATCGGGGCAGATTCACCAAGAAAATTCTCAAAACATCTATTTTTCGTCACTAGTCTGATAATGGTCACACATAGCCATAGACTATAACACAAGGCCCAGAAACTGACCTCAGTACGTGTAAATTACTGTTTGATAAATACTGAAATTTATAATTGTTTGTTTCTGGGAAAATCTGTTATATGTTAGGAGATTCTGTAAGAACAGGAAGACACCACAAAAATAATATAATTTGTAGTTGAACTATATTCTGGTTTTATACATTTTTTTGTCTCCATCTGAACTAGGAATCTATTGATCTCCAGAGTTAATGTGGTTCCTCTTCATTCGGATACTTGGTAACGCCTGAAAGATTGATACAATGTCGTGGGTTTAAATGAGCTGTTCTTTACAGTAAGAGAAGTAAAAAGAGTTGTTGTTGGTTTTGTAACCATAATACACCTATCTAAACCAGGAAACTAACTTGATATAATAATATTAAAACTAGTCTGCAAATTGTATTAAAATCCTCCCATTGTCCCATTAGTTTTCTTTTTCTGGTCTAAGATCAATCAATATTCCCACATTACATTTGACGGTTTTACCTCCTTATTCTCTTTTAATCTGGAACAGTTCCCTCATCTGTTTTTCTCATGGCCTGGACACTGTTGAAGAGTAGTAAGTAGCCAATGACTTTGTAAAATGTCTTTGAACTTGGATTTGTCTAACGTTTTCTTATGATTAGATATAAGATATAATTTTTGGCAGTAAGACCTGAGAAGTGACGCTGTAACCTTGCCAGTGTATCATATCAAGAGGTACATGATGTCTCTAAGTCTCATGAGACTATGCAAATATCTTGTTTCTCATCACATTTTACCCTAATATTTTTAGCATCTGTCAGTGATTCTTGCCTGAAACATTTATTACTGAGGTCTTTGCAAAATGGTGACGCTGCATTTCCAGCTTTCTGCCATTCCATCATGCTGCCCATTCTCCTGTATTTATTTATTCAATCCAGCTACTTATTTATATCAATACGGACTCACGGATATTTAAGAATTACAATTCCCTGTGGTACCAGAATTAAAACTAATAATGGGATATATTAGGATATATTTGAATAACGGAATCTCTTCCAAGTTGGTTTCTGTGCCCTTTCAACATGACCCCCCTCAGTTTTTGAGAACTTCCTTACTTTATAGCACAGCCTGTCTCAAGTTTACCTTGGGCTTTCACTACTTTGGCCTTGGATCCAACCATTTCTTTAGGGATCTCTGTTTTTTTTAATTGATGAACGGTATTTATAAATAAGATCTGGGCACTAGATGTGCTCGTTTCTACTGGGGTGCTATTGCTGCCAGGCCCTCTCAGGAAAGAGAGGTAGGTAATACAGGTGTGTACACAGACATGTATGTCTATATCTATCCATTTGCATATACATTAAAAGCCATGAGTTCATGCTGATATCTTCTTTTCTAATCCAACACAGCAGGGTTCATTCTAGCTTTCTCTTATCCTTTACTAGTAATTTTTATCTCTGACAATGAAAAACCTGGCTCTTATTACCCAAAATACATTTAATTATTTTCTGAGTCCTATTATGTATCTAAACTAGCTTCAGAACTATGAAAAATCCCAAAAATTTATTAGCTGCTGTACAATATCTGGGGTATAGTTTTTTTTTGTCTTCCACCTTATATAGTCAAATATTATTTTTCAAAATTACTTGCATTCATTTTTCTCCTCATCCTCTTCACCATGGTTATATTATTTATTTGTAATACAGTTATTTGTCACTGTCTATATTGCATTTTGTGTTACATGTTAAGGTTTATTTAAATTATTTATTTAGTTTTTGGTATGGGAAGGATTAAGATGTAATAAGAGTCAAGTCTGTAAAAAAAGTTCCTTTCAGAGAAATGGTGTTCCAATCGCATTCCTTCTACCTTATTTACCCATTTTTTTCCACCTCCCTCTACCCATCTCTTTTAGGTAACGCTAATTTATAACAGTTTTGCGCTTCCAAAAATAAGTTTGTAACCTGAGATGTGGTAGGTGTGGCAAGTCACAACCACTGCTTCCATGAACTTGGGCACCTACAGCAAATGCTCCTTCCCCCTTCTCTTCTTCCCCCTCACACTCACTGACATTCACCAAGGAAGAGTTTGGCTTTGTGCAAAAGCCTCTCTATTTCAAAAAAAGGAGACCAAAACATAAACCCCCAAAATATCTTCATTCATTCATTCATCCACTCATTCACTCACTTATTCATGCATTGATTCAAATTGAAGTTACATAACCAAGCAGGTCTTGACCCATATTCGAGCGTAAACAGCAATGCAACTCGGTAACTTATCAAACACAGAATGGCAACACTTAGGATTCCAAAAATGATGGATTTTTGGACACTCACCGTTGAAATTAACATTGTGGATATACTTCAACAACTTCTTGCCTCCGGCTTGCTCCATCTCTGGGCAGACACCCCGGTAGTCAGCGCAAAGATCCTTGTTCATGTGATGAAGGGCGTGAGCCATAGCGTAGACAGCGTCGATCACAAACTGAACTTTACCCTCCTGCTCATAGTTGGAATCTTTTCCAATTCTCTCCTGTCCTGCACATTAAAACAAAGATCACACAAAAATTGGTGTTGAGTAGAATTTCCAAATTTGCATTTATTTTCAGTCATGCTTAAAGAAAACAGTGCTTTGAAGACTATACTATGGCAAGCCACATCTGGCTAACATGATAGGCTGTCTTCACAGTTTTTGGCATTTTACTTTGGAGCATGGTACACTAATCTTTCTGATGTATTAGATCAACTTAAGAAGCAGGACTCTAAAGAATCACAATGACAGATTTTGTAATAAGCCAACATACTATTCAAAAGATAATCCCATAGAATCAAAGGATCTTTGGGATTAGAAGCTGGGTCGCCACATCCAAATCTCCAAAGCTTGCTTACTCTAGAAAGGCCAAAAGGAAAATGATAAAAAAGTAAATAAATAAAACCTAAATTCTACACCTGACATTGTTATTTTCTGCATGCCTACTCTACCTTCTACGTTGCCTATCTAAATTGCTGGTATTACTGGAGACTCAGATGCTTTAGCTGGAAACCCTGGTGTCATTCTTCATTCTTTTTCTCACTCCTCACTCTCACATGCATAAGTCTAAATAATAGCAAAGTTCTATCAATTCTACACGTGAAACACTGAATAGTTTCAAACACTCTACCCATGGCCTATTTATGCCTCCCTCATCTCCACTGGGGTGTAGTGCTCAGTGACTCCCTCCGTCCGTTCATTCTTCCACGTTCATCTTTGCAAATACAGAGCCCATCACCCCACCCCCACGCTCAGAACCTTCGATGGCTCTCCACTGCCTACACAACAAAATCCAGTGGGTGCTCGTCCTTTTGCCCCTATCTGTCTAATAAAGATAACAAATGACGCTAATTAAGTGCCCACACTGAGTTGGAAGCTTCGGATACAGAATTTTTATGTCATCCTCACTTCGTGAGTTAAATATTTTCTATCCTCATCAGACTGATGGAAATGCTGAGCCTTACAGAGATTAAATTCCATTCCCAAGACCATTTACAGGCAGAGCAATGATGACAGCTCAGGCTTGGCAGACCCTAAACCCACATTCTTCTGATTACATTGGATCTGCCCACCCTTCCCCATGTTTTTTCTGTTTTTCTTCTATTGTTTTTGTTACCCTATCTTTGCTCGCACTGTTTACTTTGCCAGGGTTGTCCTTCCCCTTTGTTTTCACCCATGGCAACTTAATTCTCATTTGATGGCGCAACCCAAAGGTTTCCTACACTGAGTCCCTCGGGCACAATTAAACAATTCAAACCTCCATGACAGCATCGTCAACAGCACTGTATTTTAATGATCTACCAGTAGGTGTCCCAGACAATTTTCTTTTCTTTTTTTTTTTTAACCCTTAGATCCCCAGCACTGAATACAGCATTTAGTATCTAGTAGATATTAAACAACATTTGTTGTGTTAAATTATGCATTCGCTAAGTACACGATGCCAGCAGCTCTCTCTAGACCTCTTGTCCCTCTATGAAGAATATTATCCACAGATTGCATTTCACTTTCACAGCTATATCTTCCAAATTGTTTTATATGGCACATTTGTGTAGTGAGGAAACAACAGGAATTCTACAATTCCAACCTTTTCTGCAAAATACGCAAAGGGTTCCAGAGAGCCACAGTGTTACAAAGTTTTAGGTTTCTTTATTGAGGGAGTTTTTCAGAGCATTCAACATTATAACATAAAATATAATCTCCAAGAGGGAAATTCAGAATTTCCCAAATCTACCTGAATTTTTATTTTCCCTCCTCAGAGCACACATTAATGTCTCACATGCCAGAGACTTCTGTGTTTTATATGTATCTCATTTAAATACCAATCAACCGTATGCTCACTGCTTGTCTCTGTATCTAAGGTTTTTCAGTGTGTGTAGAGTAGAATCTTTTATTTAATTCAATCCTTTGTACCAAAAAATTTTTTAAAGAAAATTTCATTATGAATCCATATTGCTACTTTCCATTCAAATTCAGGACTTCGGGGTTTTTACTTAACTTTGTCTCTCTTAACATCTCTACCTCCTTTCGCACATGAGGAAAATGCTGGTTCTTAATGATATGTTGTAATTATTCATTTTATCACATAATGTACAGAAAACATTCTTAAAATAACATCTAACAAATAGTCTAAAAAGCATAGAACAGCCTTGTGCATTATATATACATGTGTTTTTCAATTTTTGCCAGGGTATTTTAGGGATATATTTTGAGAAATGGGAATGCTTTGTTAAAGGGCAAATTCCCGTATACTGGGAAATTCCCCTCTAAAGGAGTTGCACCGTTTTGCTGTTCCACCAGCAAGGGATGAGAATGTTTGTTTCCCTACAACTGCACCAAGAGAGTATGTTGTCAACCTTGAATTTGCATCAATCAGATAGATGAGAAATGATATTCTGGTATGGTGTATTTTTGTTCACATTTTTCTTATTATGGGGGAAATTGAACTTCTTTGCATATGAAAAGATGCAATTTATTTTTCTTTTTCTGTAAACTGTTCATAATCTAGCCAATTTTTATAAAAAGCTATTGGTCATTTCCTTTTCCATTTTAAAAGTTCTTTATTAATTAGATATGTTAACTCTTTAAGAACAAGTTGCAAATATTTTCCCCAGTTTGTCATTATTCTTTTACTATCTTTAGGTTTTTTTTCCAAATAAAACTTTATTCATTTATTTTTTATAACAAAATGTATCGATCTCTTCTTTATTACTTCTGGATTTTAAATCATGGTTAGAAAAATGTTTTTCCACTTTTGGGATATAGAAAATTCCATCTATTTTTCTTCTAGTATTTGTGTAATCTTATTTTCTAAAGTTAAATATTTGATCCGCCTGGAGTATATTTTGGTGTACAGTATGAGAAATGAACCAAAATTTTATCTTTTTTTCATATAGTGATCCAGTTGTCATATTATGATATGTAACAATTCATCCTTTCTCACTGACTTGGGGTGCTGCCTTTTACTATATACTAAATATTCACATGTAATTGGGTCCTCTTCAGGATTTTAAAATTCTGTGATTGATTCTATTCATGCATCAACACCAGTTTCAAGTATCAAGGCTTTGTAGCATATTTTAATAACTGGGAGAGTTAGCCCCTCTCCTGACATAATTATTGATATTTTTTAGATTTTCTTGGTTAATTTTACTTTCTTAAATGAAGCTACCTTATTGACCATTATATATCTCCAGAAAAAGCTAAACGAAGAACTCGATGGGCTATTTGTTGGGTTTCTGTTGCATTTAAAAGTAAACTTACCTAGAACAGAAATCTTGATGAGGTTGGGTCTCCCTTTCATTTGCTCAAGTCTACTTTTCCTTCCTCTAACAGTGTTTAAGGTTTTACCCAAACAGGTTTTGAGTGTTTTTTGCAAAGTTAGTCAAGGTATTTCACTTATTTTTGCTATCATTAATACAAACATGGTGCTCTTTTTCATGTTTCTTCTTACTGATTTTTGGTCGTGTATATAAAAGCTATTCTTTGTCATGTTGTGGCTGCTTTATTATTTTCCAACTTTCTATTATGAAACATTTTAAACATAAAGCAAGGTTAAAAGAACTTTACAGTGAACCCAACAACTAGATTCTAACATTATCATTTTACTATATTTATTTTATAAGGCTGTTCATTTTTAACACTAATTTTATAACCTAATTCTTTATAAATGTCCTTACTTTTTATAGTATTTAGAAAAGGCAATCTTGGAGGCATTATGACTATTATAAAATATACACTATGAAATACATTCAGACAAATAATTCAGGAGAAAAATTTTGAGACTGCATTAATAGAGACAATCATCCTGGAAAGAATGCCTTGAAAAATAGTTGTGCTATTTTATTTTATTTATTTATTTTTTAGACAGAGTCTGGCTCTCTTGCCCGGACTAGAGTGCAGTGGCATGATTATAGCTCACTGCAGCCTCCAACTTCTGGGCTCAAACAATCCTTCTGCCTCAACCTCCCAAGTTGCTGAGACTACAGGCATGTGCCACCACATCTGGCTAATTTTTTAATTTTTTGCAAAAATGGGCATCACGCTATGTTGCTCAGGCTGGTCTCAAACTCCTGGCCTCAAGTGATCCTCCCTCCTTAGTCTCCCAAAATGCTAAGATTATAGGTGTGAGCTACCATGCCTAGCCTATTGCATTGTTTTAAACAAGAAAATAGTATATGATTTGTGAAACATTGTAGGTTTTTATCCCTCTCTTGGAGAGTCACCAGTATGCTAACATATTAAAGGCTTTGAGAAGACTTACGGGTTAAATTTGTCTTTGGTGCTAATGGGACTTGAAAATATAGCCTTATATCAAGAGAATTAGAAGTGGCAAGTTCATTACAAAAAAAAAACAAAAAGAACTTGAATTTTATTTTCCCTAGTGTGGCAGACACAATTATTTGCCATCTTCAGAGTATCTGGCTATTTATCTACCACGCTCACTCCTTTACCCCCACCTGAAATCTGATTCTGTTTAGATATTGGCAGCCACCAATGGGAGTGAGGATTTCTGGACCTTTCATGAGCCTCACTGAGTCAATCCTGCCTGGTCTGAGCCAATCCAATTTCCTCTGCAAGGGCTGATTTAGGAACAGGCATGGGATACAATTCTAGCCAATGAGATGTAAGGAAAGAATTTGCTGGGCAACGTCTGAGAAATTGTATTTGCTCTTACAAAGAGATTGGTCGATTGTATCAAAAGTCCCTCCACTCCCCCGCACACACCCTCAAATTACTCTAGTCATTTTGTAGTCCCCAAGGAACTCACACAGCATAAGGATGGCAATAGAGCAAACGTGGTGGGGACATGAAAATGCAACTTGAGCTGAGAGTTAGCCAAGCCTGAAATCATCCCACGTTTGTTTTTTCCATGTGACATATTAAATGGGTTAGTCGAGGGCGAGCCCACTGATCGCACCCACCTGCGGCAGCAGCAGACTGATCTCCTCCACCTCCTTCAGCGCCAGCAGCGCGTAGCCGACCGCGTGCTCGAACAGCACGTGCAACAGGACCTGGAATGGGAGCCGGGGCGCAAGCGTCAGCGCGGCCTCAGTGTGCGCCCAGCCCCGCTCCCAGCGCAGGTTCGGGCGTGGGCCCCAGTGGGCCCACACCACCGCCTCCGCTTCGCCCGCGACCCGTCACCACTCCTCACCATGGCGCCCACTCCTTGCTCGGCTCGCAAGGCGGTTGGCGAGCTCTGGCGCGCGGACCCAGGCTCCGGAGGCCACGCCTCAGCCTCGCCGACCAATCAGAGGCCGGGGACGGCCCCATTTCCGGGCCTTCGGAGGGCCGGCCGGGGTGGTAGCGCCCGGAGGGCGAGCGGGGGTGGCGGCGCGGAGCGCGGGCAAGCGGGTCTTTTCCGGCGTCTGCAGCTGCGCGGGCGGTTGCCTGGGACGCGCGGGACCGAGTCGGGCCTTGCAGGCCGCAAGTCGTATGGAAAGGCCCTTTTCCGGTTAATAGTCCGATCGCTCACGTTTTCGTCATATAGGTTGCGGGCAGCAGAGCTCCGTGAATCGGCGCGGGAGGCTCTTGTGTGGGACGCGGCGACCATCCCAGTCCGTTGTCGAGCCGGCGTTCCGCAGCGCTGGTGACCTCGGGACCCAGACCCCTCCCTGCACCCCACGGCCCCAGGACCCTTCCATTCTCGCCGCCCACTCCGAGATGGTCCTCCCTAGAGCCCCGTGGGCCGCGCGCCCTTTCCTTCTTTCCGGGACAGGAGCGGTCCCCGGGGCGCTCTGGCGCAGACTCCTGGAAACATGGCTCCTCGCGGTCGTCTCGGTGCTGTTGAATATATTAATTATTTTTAAAAAGTGACGGTTGCAGGCAGTAACGTGGGAAAGAAAGACGATCCCACGTCTGCCTAAGCCGGTTTCTTGTTCCTCTGTTTCAGGGGGACCCAGCTCCTTTTGCTGGGCCACGTGTTGCTCACCGGTTTGACCCGTCCTAACTTAGCTCCGAGTGAATGGGACCTGCTTCCCTGTGCTGGAGGTTGGCTTTTGGGCACTCGGGCGACTATTTCGGGATTATTTTTGCTCTAATGATTAATAATAGAGTTACAAATCCAAAACCTGTTTATTCTTAAGTAGTATATGCCCTGGTAAATGAAGAAAATAATTCTAAGTGGATTCTTATAATTTAAATTCTTACAACTATACACCGCATTTATAAATTTAATGTTATTTTCTTCTTAAGCGACTCAGTTACTTGACAAGTAAAATCGAAGTACATAGTTCGCTCTTATAAATCCGGTATATTAAACTTAAAAATATGGTTGATAAATCTCATAATGTCAATATTGCTTACAGATATGATTAAATTCTGCTACACATGTGGACTTAAAATCATGAGTGAATCACATGATTCACTCATTTTACATTTTAAAATGGAATTGCAAGATTAATTTATTATATATTAGTATATCAAATTCTCTTAAACATGATAAATACTTCACATACCAAATTAAACAGATGATTCCAAAATGTAGTGTAAAAAAAAAAAATGGGTTAGTCACTTACTAAAGCTTGATACTCAATATTTCCCTGGTTTATTTAACCAGAAAATACACTTCTTAATCATGTACCCTTTACAGCATTCTAAGGGACTAGCATTAAACACACACACATTCTCTCTCGCTCAAACTGAAATGCAGTGTTAAGAAATATTTTCGACAACATAGCTTAGCTTGAAATCGATTTAAAAAAATTTTTTTCAGTTAATTCCCAGTTACCAGTTCATTCTTTCAATCTTTTTGATTTAATGAGATGTTATTATATTCTTAACATGGATGAAGGTCATGCTTTTTACTGTGTTTCCCAAGAAAGAGTCTGAGGTGTAGATAAAACGAGGAGAACTCTGAAGTGGTGTCTTTTATTTCTCCGGCATGCAAAGCAGCTTCCTTTTTCAAGTCTCCTGATTTTCTGCTCCACTGTTACTTTTACCCCAAGAGTCCAATATTTATCTTTAAAAGGCACATTCTTTTAACCTTCTGTGGAATAAATTGTTAGTTGCACTACACAAGAATCATCCACAAACTCTTTCTCTAGCAGAATTTCTAACATTCATGCTGCCGGGGAGGTGTTTTCTTTGAAATACCTGTTTAACTTGCCCATTTTAACCTACTGTTTTCTTGCACTATAAACCTTACTTAAAATGTGTAAGCAAATTATTAGGACAAAAAAAAAAGACCTGGAAAATGAAAGAAATTATGAATTTGATATTATTCATATAAACAATCCTGTTTCAATGGGGAAACCAAAAAAAAAAAAAAAAAGCTGGGTGGGGGTAAGGAAAAAAACACCCACACCAATGGTGTTTGCTAACACAGACCGGAACACACAGACACCAGAAAGGTCCAGAGGATTTGAGCAATTGGCCCGACGCTCATCCTACGTTTTTAAGGGAGTGAATAACTAAAATTTTTATTTTGCTTTCAAATATTAATTTTAATGATTTAACTTTAGTGATTTGCTTTGGAAAGTCCTCTCCGAAGCTGTGCATGCTTGTGCAGATGGTGCTTTTAAACCTTGCAGCACACAAATTTATTTTATTGAATTCAAAGCCTCAAATTTAAATTTCTCGAGGTTGAAGTCCTGAGTAGTACTGTATATAATTAACTTCAATATTAATGTTTGGATTTACTGTAAATGATAAATACTTTAATAAATAGGAAATCAATATTCTATAGAAGCTTTGAAGAGAGAGTCAGGATGTATTTTGCTTTTGACAAAACTGCTATCTTCTGTCTAAAGAGGATGCAGAAGCAGCAGGGTGGACATCCTGGAGTGTTAGCAAATGTTTCAGGATTCTAAAAATGCTATGGTGACCCAGTAAGCCTTATTAGTAAGTTGCTACAGTCCCTTCTATAATTTAAAGATAAATAAAAAAATAACCCTGTTGACTGGGTATTTTTCCCTTCATAGTACACATTTCTCTTTATAAGATGAATATTAATAGAAAATAAGATTCTGTGTTTACAGAAGTTTACTTCGGTGCTGTTTTTTACAGTGACCACATTTAAAGGCTCCCAGAATAAAAACCCATGGCCTTGCAAGAATTATCAGTGGAAGGGAAATCAGAAGGTCTGGACTGAGCCAAAAAGTCTACAATGTTGCTATGCCTCTATTTGTAGGTGAAGATAAGTGAGAATTGAATGGGATGAGCGACTCCTGAGAAGAATGACGGGGTTCACAGTGGGGCCTAGCACCACTGACAGCTTGTGTTTATTGCAGACTTTCTGTGCGCCCCGTAGAAGTACTTTTCATGGTTTAACATTTAACCCTCGCAGCACTCTTGGGGTAGGCACCATTATTTTCTCCATTTGCCATCCATTTCCTGCCTCTCTGTTTCCTACCTCATTGCACATTACAAACAGTGAGCCAAATGGTTCCTTCCCTATCCACACAAGGAAAAGTGATGAACGTGGGTTTTTTTCCCTTTAATTCTTTTCATTTTCAACATTAGTTTAGAGCCACAAGTAATGTCAAAGTTCATGCTAGGCGTGATTTTTATTTACATCCTCTTTTGCCCACTGAATGTTTCTGTAGAGTTTCCTGCAAGGAGGAAATGGATGGTTTTGACAACCACCCTTTTATTCTTCCCTGACCTCTTCTTGGGTAGAAAAGTTCATGCCCAGAACAATTAACAAAAGGCTCACAGAGGAACCAAGAGAACAAAGCAAAGAGTCCAGATGACTTACCAACTGATCCTCCAATGTAGATGACCAAAATCTGATTGCAATTGGACCGTCAACATCCTAATGTTCTGCAGTGGAAGCATTGAGTACTCGGTTATATATTCACAAAGAATTCCAGCAAGCGAGAAAAACTATCTAGCTCAAAACCCTCTTTGCTAAGCATTTTCCATCCAGGATGCTTCATGGAGGGCTATTTCTTTTCTCTTAAAACTATGTTTTGTTCTGTAAATCCACTTTTCAACTTCCATGTAAGTGCAAGGAAAAATACATGCAGTGAATAAACGTGTTTGGGCAGAGGGAAGGTTGGTGGGAAGGTAGGTTTAGATACAATGTACACAGGGCGTGGGATTGAAAGGCAGGAATGTTTCAGCCCCAATGTTTGCACATCCCACCACATGGAAGCTGTGCCGAGAGATTGGACCAAGGACTTCTCTAGGGCCAAGAGCAACTGGGCGTGGGTAATGCCAAAGGCTTCAGCAAAGGTCAGAACACTGTTCACTACTGAAATTTACATAAGAAAACTTAATATACTTTGTTACCAAACAAACGAACAGACAAAAAAAGATAAGGTTTCTTAAAGAAGCACACAGATTCAGTTTCAATTTCTTACATAGATTTCCTCTCCTCTGCTTTCTTAGGCCAAATTTCTACTTACACAGTTTGATTGCTCCTTTTATACAAACCCTAGAATCATCTGCAAAGTATTCTTTCTAGAACTGACTTGAAAACTAGAGAAATATTGTGATAGATGCCTGTCCTCTCAGCCTATTCCTAAACCAGAGCCCCTTCAATAAGCAGTTTATGCCCCTCCGAAACTCTGTTTATCCCAAAAGTTGAGTTCAGTTTGAACTTTCAGAAAATCCATGAATCTACTTATTCAAAAATGCATTAAGACACCAAATGAAATAACGGATCCGTGCACTCACTATCAACTGCTAAAGCCATGAGATGACAGGACAATGGAAACTTTATAGTGAATAGATAGATTGGGTTGAAAACACTGGAACCACAGCTTACCTTTTTCCTCCTCATTCTCTTCCTCCTCCTCTGTTCTACAACATTAGCAAGTTGTTTTTTTTAATTTGGCAATTAGCATCATATACGTATGCGTATGTGTGCATGTAAAACTAAAAACTTCACAAAAACATACATTTTCAGAATAGAAAAAAAAGGTTACCTTATATTCTTTGCTTCCAGGATACCCCCCCCCCAAATATAATCATTCTCACTTTTGATTTTAACAACACACAAAATTAAAAAACAGATTTTGTGTGTTTTGTGGTGTGCTGCAATAATAGATGTGTAGCACCACCCGGTAAGCATTCCTGCACACAAATAAACAAACCAACACAGAAAGGAAGGAAGGAAGGAAGAAGGAAGGGAGAGAGGGAGGCAGGAACAAACGGGTGAAGGGAAGGAGGCGGACCTGAAACTGACCAAGCTTCTGGATCTGTAGACTAATTTGCAACAGGGAACATGTAAAGCAAAACCCAAATGTGAGAAATGCTATAGGAATTTCCATAAACTGTCTTCTTCAACAAATAAATGGCAAAGAGTAAAAGGGAACAAAGGGAAACATTTTTAGATTACAAAAAATGATTTAAGAAACTTATCAAGCTAATGCGATCTATGGAATGTATTTAGATTCTGATGTGAACAAATCAAGTGTATAAAGACATTTATGAGACAAGTGAGAGGCTGGATATTCAATGATAATAACGAACTATTGTTTTTTGCAGGTGTGTATTTACTGTACATTTTTAAGAGCAATTATCTCCTTGAGTCCATACTGAAGTATTTAAAATAATATGTAAAGGTTTACTTTAAATTGGCCAGTGGTGAGGGAAAAATACGTGTAGGGTATATGTGAAAATAAATAGGCCATGTATTGACAGATGTTGAGGTTCGGTGCTGGGTACTTGGCCATTCCTTATACTCTTCTCTCTGCTTTTGTGTTCGTTTGAAAGATTGCATGATGCTTTCGAAAATAAAAATCAAAGGAGAAGAGAAGAAAAAGGAAGGAGGAAGAAGTAGAATAAAAAGAATAGTAGGAGGGGGACTAAAATGAGGAAAAAAGAACAAAAAGATTAGGGTGAAGAAAGGGGGCACAGGCAGGGGAGGTGGTAAAGGAGATGGTGCTAGTTGCATTTAAGGGAGACCTACTATGTGCCAAACATGCTACCGGAGACGAGGGATTGCAGACATAAACGCAGCACCTTCTCACGGTATCAGCTTGCAGAACTCTACTCCAATGTTTCTGCTGAGACACAAGATTTCCATCTCACCGGTCAGGTCGTATGGATGTCCTTGAATTAATCTGCTGCCCAGGCGTTTTATTAAGGGGCGCACACATTGCAGATGCTATGGATTATGGAGAAGGTCATCTAAATCCCACAGCCTAAAGTGTCTTCCTGGAGGCAGGGTCGGTATGTTGTGGGAATGGGATGATTGCATCTTACTGGTCCCATGTCCCTTTACCCCCTGAGATACACAGAGAAGGCATAAGGAAATTCACCCCATTGCAGAAATTGAAAGAACTTCTCAGAATCATGAGTTTGGTGAAAGCTTATTAAAAAAATGAAGCCATGGTTTAGCTCCATTTGAATTCTGTATCCAGTTCTGGTAACTGTAACTGTAAATAAAAAGCAAAAACACGCATACATGTACATTGAACACCCCAGAGGCAGGTCTGGGTCTTACATGTTGCTGTCCAGAACTTAAAACGGCCTGGAATACAGTGGACCCCCAGTAAATGTGTGCTTAATAAAGGATAAAAGAATGAATATCTTGAAAAAAGAAATAAAATAATGAGCAAGTAACAGCAGTAAAAGGGTGGAAAAGAAAAATGACCATCCATCACCCTGCATAGCCAAATAGTTTAATTCAGGGTACCAGATAATTTCAGACAAAGATGGAGAGAAAATAGCAGCACACCAAGCCCTGATATTTGAAATCTTTTTCATGAATTGACTTCTTACAAGGCTAAAGACTCTACTTACCTCTGCTTTCCCTTTTTTAAGTTAATTCATTCAAGTAAAGATGACAAAAGTATCCTGTTTTGTTTTTTTTTTTTGAAGTCAAGATTAATTCTACACTAAAAACAAGTACCTCTTCACATACACTTTTGACCACTTGGTCATGACCATTCAAAAGTAAAACAGATAGCTTACTTCATACTGAGCCCTAACAACATTCAGATCTGAGGAGTCGCTGGTATCTTTCTCAGCTTAGAGGTTCTGAAAGCTCTGAGCTTTTTAGGAATGTCACATTTCACCTATCTCAAGAAAAATTGCATAGCTAACTTAACAACAAAAAATTCTTAACCACTGCTAACCAGAAGGTTGAAATTGACAGCTAACCAGTCAGAACACACTTGATAATCATCTGCCTGAGAAGCATCTGGCCACAATCCTGCTACCTGTGGGGAAAGTGATTTTGGAGGGGCACCCTCTGTAAAGCAGTCCTGAGGGCAGAGAGTCTTGAAATCCAGGCTTCGTTTTAAACACTTACATGCAACCACTATATTTTAATGGAGAAAATGTCCTTCAAAAATCTTAACATCTTAAAACCAATGTGATGGCACTTCTGTCTCTCCTATAATCAACCCAACCACTGTAAAAGAGTTAGGAGCTTGCAGGTTGGTGTCAGAAAGACCTGGGTTGAAATTCTTCCTCTGAATGTATTATATCCGTGACTAAAGTCAAGTTATATACCTTCTGTAAGCATGTTTCTTTTTCTATAAACAGTAGTCATCCAAAAACAGAAACATTCCAATTCTCTGCATGGCTAGATGCTGTGAGGAACACCGTGTCACTTCCAATGTCTTCAAGCCCATAGCCAAAAACAGACGACCCAAATTAGGGCTGAAATTTATCTTACCGTTGCTAGAAGTGATAGCTTAATCCTTGAACTTCATTTTGAAAGTTCACCTGAATCTTCTTAGGCTCAAGTGACCACCTTCCTTCAGAAGGTTTTCAGAAATAAATCCTTCACGCCTCCCATTCAAGCTTTACTGACCACAGCCCACTGGACAAGCCTCTCTGATCCTTCATTTGCCAAGCTTTCACCCTAATATACCACCTTCTCTCTTATTAAACGACTAGCTCCTTCCGTCTTCACAAATCCTTTCTGATTGTACTCTCTGGAACTCCTAATCCACAGGGAGCAATCCTCAATACAACCTTTACCAAGTTTCCAAATACGCCCTTAACTAACACTTGGATGTTTGCCAAGACCACGGCTTCTCCTAGGGCTCTAACACAGGTGATTTTCCCCTTGCACAGCCTATGCATCTCAGTGCCCTTCCTACTCCCCAATGCCACTTACTTTCTCTAATTTATCTCTACCCTTCTTAAACAAAATAAAACAAACAAACAAAAAAACCAAACTCCTTCTCCTTTGAGTCTTGCCCCATCTAAGTCTTGACTTGTTTGTCAAGAACTGTGAAGGGTCTGAGATACCATATCTGCAAGCCTACAAATTCACCTGCCATACCTTTGGATGTTGGCAGAAAACATGAGACTTGTTATTATTTATGAAAAGAGTAGTAGCCAGAGTCCTAGCATTTTCTGATTCTGGTTCCCTGAGCCTAATTCCCACAGGGTGACAGAAAAAGGGCCAAGTGACACCATAGCCTGTTACAAGAGAAGAAACCTGAGATTAGGGAACCTGATCTCTGACACTGGATAGTCTGACCTTTGCATCATCAGCCTAAAGCATGGCTGACCTTTGCTCCGAAGGGAGACACTATCTTCATCTTCCAAAGTTATTTGCTACACAAATGTCCTTGAAAAGATAGTCTGGAACAAAGGCAGTCATTGTCTATTGTCTACACTCAGAAGATGTGCAGAAACACTAGAGATACATGGACAATTTTCTTCCAACAGTGTTCGGGCCCCTCATTACACAAACAATTTCAGGGTTTAGGATCTGTATTTCCTTTCTCCTCATACTCACTCCTTCCTGGGCAATCTCATAATTCTAACGGTATTAACTATCATCCACTAATAACTCTGTGCTTCATGTCTCCAGTACAGACTTCTGAGTTCTACACCTATACATAGAATTGCCTTCTTAATTCTTCTAGGTATAGGTCTTATTGGCATATCAAACTAAACGTGTCTAAAATTAAATAAACTCCTACACTCCAACCCTCCCATTTTGCCCATCTAAATACATAACTTCTATGCTGTATATATTGTGTGTCCCCCAGATCCACTTGGCATTATTCTTTATATCTTGAAAAGCTTATGGACAGAAATAAAGACTTCTCATTCCTTTTGTTATAGAATTGGTTTTGTCAATGGAAGCCACAGGCAGAATACTGGAGGGCAGGAGGGTGGTTTGGTTTTGCTATTTTTCAGTCTGGCTACTTCCCTATCAGGTAAACTCTCCTTACAGCTGTTCTCTCTGGGTTCTGCTAACCACTCCCTCTGCTTGCCCTTCCAGCTGGAAGTGATAATGTTTCCCTATGTTATTAGCCCAGAGGCACTAAACTATCCTTTGCTGCCTTCTTAAGGAACTCTTCTGACACCTTTGCACATTGTCCCTCTGTGAAACTCTCTTTAAATAGTCCCATTTGAATAACTCATCACTTTCTGCCTGGACTCCAACTAATACATTCAGCTGTGTAAGCTAGAAATGGGGGTTTCACGATTGCCCCCTCCATCCACCACATTGCACCCGTGACCGTCTCCTTTCCTCCATCTCTGCAGCCACCACACTACTCCAAGTCATCACCATCTTCAGCTGGACTGTTGTGTGGCCTCTTCACTGGTCTCACAATATCTACCCTGGCTCCCCTTTAATACAATTTTCATGTAACAGTCAGGTTCACATTTTTAAACTGCAAGCCAGGTTATGTCACTCCTGCCAAAGGACTTCTAGATTTGATAAATGAATTCAGTAAAGATTCAGGATAAAAATCAACATACAAAAATCAGTTGCATTTCTATACACCAATAACAATCAAGATAGAAACCAAATCAATAAGTCAATTCCATTTACAACAGCTATAAAAAACAAAATCAAAAACAAAAAACCTAGGAACACATTTAACCAAAGAGGTAAAAGATCTCTATAAAGTAAACAAAAAAAGACTGATGAAAGAAATTATAGATGACACAAACAAATGGAAAAAGATCGCATGCTTATGGATCAGAAGAATTAATATTGTTAAAATAACCATACCACCCAAAGCAATCTATAGATTCAATGCAATTCCTATCAAAATACCAACGTCACTTTTCACAGAGGAAAAAAAAAATCCTGAAATTCATATGGAACCATAAAAGAGCCCAAATAGCCAAAGCAATCCTAAGCAAAGAGAACAAAGCAGGAGGCATCACATTTCCTGACTTCAAATTATACCTCAAGGCTATAGTAACCAAAACAGCATGGTACTGATATAAAAATGGACACATAGATGAATGGAACAGAATAGAGAACCCAGAAATAAAGCCACATACCTGTAGCCAACTGATCTTGGACAAGGTCAACAAAAACATACAATGGGGAAAGCACACCCTATTCAATAAATGGTGCTGGGAAAATTGGATAGCTACATGCAGAAGAATGAAACTGGATCCCTATTTCTCACCATATACAAAAATTACCTCAAGTGGATTAAAGACTTGAATGTAAGAACCGAAACTATAAAAATTCTGGAAGAAAGTCTAGGAAAAATATCTTTTGAATGTTAGCCTAGGCAAAGAATTCATGACTGTGACCTGAAAAGCAAATGCAATAAAAAAAAAAATAGACAAATGGGACTTAATTAAATACAAAGCTTTCACACAGCAAAAAATATAATCGACAGAGTGAACAGACAACCTAGAGAAGGAGAGAAAATATTCCCACACTATGCAACTGACAAAGGACTAATGTCTAGAATATACAAAGAACTCAACAACAAAGAAAAAAACAAATAATCCCATTAACAAGTGGGCAAAGGACATGAACAGATATTTTCAAAAGAAGAAATAAAAATGGCCTACATGCATATATAAAAATGTTCAGTATCAGTAATTATCAGAGAAATGCAAATTAAAGGCACAATAAGATACCATCTTACACGAGTAAGAATGGCTATTATTAATATTATAAAATAAAAAATAACATGTTGGCAAGGATGTGGAGAAAAGAGAATGCTTATACACTGTTGGGGGGAATATAAATTAGTACAACCTCTATGGAAAACAGTATGGAGATTTCTCAAACAACTAAAAATAGAACTACCATTTGATCCAGCAATCCCACTACCAGGTACATATCCAAAGGAAACAAAATTTTTATATAAAAAGATACCTGCACTCATATGTTTATCACAGCATTATCCACAACAGCAAAAATATGGAATCAACCTAAGTGTCCATCAATGGATGACTGGACTAAAAATGTGGTATGTATATACACACACACACACACACACACGCACAGACCATGGAATACTACTTGGCTATAAAAAAGAATGAAATAATGTCTTTTGCAGCAACATGGATGGAACTGGAGGCTTAAATGAAATAACTCAAAAACAGACAAGTACCACATGTTCTCACAAGTGGGAACTAAATTCTGTGTCTGCATAGACATAGAGTGGAATAATAGACATTGGAAACTTGGAAAGGTGAGAAGGTGGGAGAGTGGGAGGAGATGAGAGATGAAATATTACTTAATGGGTATAATGTGCACTATTTGGGTGATGGTTGCACTATAAGCCCAGACTTCACAAGTGCACACTATAAGCATGTAACAAAACTGCACTTGTTCCACTAAAATCTACAAAAATTTAAAAAATAAAATAAAACCTATCACTTCTTCCCCATTTGACTTACTTAAAATTCAGAACTTTAACATAGTCTATGAGGCTCAGCATGATCCGAATTCCTTTAATCTCATCTTAGAACTCACTTTCCTTTTCATTATGTTCCACATTCACTGACCTTTTTCGGTTTTTTATAACTTCCAAGAATTTTTCAATTCCCTGTCTCTTCTATGTGAAAAACTCCCCTTCTGGCTAACTGCTATTCTCAAGTTTTAGCTTAAACATTATTTCATTACAGAGGCCTCTACTGACTCTCAATGTTTGGTCTCTCTGCGCAGTTTCCCTACTTGTTCTCAGCCCAGAATCAGGCTATTCAAAGACACAAAGAATTAAATAATGACATCATGATTGTTGAGAAAGAAAGAAAGAATGAGAGAGAGAAAGGGAGGGAGGGAAGGAAGGGAGGACGGGAGGGAGGAAGGGAGGGAGGGAGGGAAAAGGAAGAAAAAGAAAAGGAAGAGAGGAAGACAGGCAGACATGAATCAGCTAATAAGGAAGAACATAAGGCCAGGCAAGATGTAATTTTAGAAAGAAACAAATGATATATAGAATAAATATTATGAGTTTAGAGATGAAGATGACTATAAATTGACACAGTCAATTAATTCAGGGTCTAAGGCTGGAGGCAATAACTCTAGTTAGGACTGTTAGAAAATTGAGGCATGTGGTGAGGATGTCTTGGACTGCAGGGATAGCAGTGAGGATTATCTGCTCCCTACAGGGTCTAGCACAATAAATATTTGATTTGTGAGAGTTCTTAAAAATAGAAGACTAAGTAGGACTTGGTAACAGAGTGAATATGGGACACAAGTGGATAAAGAAAGGAAGGGAGAGAAGAAGGGTGCAAACATTTTTTAAAACCTACAAAGAGAAGGCATCGGATTTGGGACTTTAAAATTGGTCTCATTTAATTTATACAACAGTTCTGTAAAATAGATTACATTATCTCAATTTTTTAATTAGGAAATAAAAACTTAAGGCAGAAGAGAAAAGTTTTGCAGTTGGAGAGTTAGTCTCAAATCTTGGCTCTGCCACTTACTACCTGCATGGCTAGATACATTCTTGAAGGAAATAAAAATTAATAATAAAAATTATTGGTTGCTATGAAAAGGAAATAATAGTTGTAAAGAATATCCTTGTACTTGGTGTCTTTTGTGTCCAATGAAGCCATTAAATAAAGCAATAGAGCAAATAACACATAAAAATGTTGGAATAATAATAATAAGTTGTGAGGCCAGACTACAGAGTCCAAAGTCAACAGAGAAACTTGAAATTTGGGGTATCTCTATAAGCAAGGAAGCCACAGAGAAGGTGAGCCCCATCTCTGTCCAAATACCTGACTGACTGCACAGTTTATAGGCACAGGGGAAACCCACAGAAGACAAGGCTAAAAAAGCCAAAGTTGGAAATGATGAGTAGGGTAGATATAAAAGTAGCTACATACTGCAGAAAAGGTAAGTTTGCCGTTTGATTCTAGGTAACTTAACTATCTACTAGAAAACATAAAAATCTTCAGAGGAAAATGACAAAATTCAGACTTGCTTTAGCCACATTCCATAAATTTCGTTAATGAAAACAGGAAAATTTGTAGCAGTTGATGTTATATAATGAAAAAATGAAGGCCTCAAATAAATGAGCTAAGCCAGGGATAGACAAAGTATGATCCATGTCGTATTTCTATGTATCCCACAAACTAAGAATGGTTTTGAAATTTTAAAAACATGGTTAAAAAAAGAAAAGACTATAAGACAAAGGCTATATATGACTCCAATCCTAAAATATTTACTATCCAGCGATTTACAGAAAAAGTGTGATTAACTCTGATCTAAACCTCTTAAGAATCTAGAAAAAAAAAAACAAAGAAGGAAATAAAGGTAAGGGTATAAATAGATGAAATAGAAAATAATAGAAAAAAATGAAGGAAACGAAAGTTACTTTTTCAGATTAATGAAATTGCCAACTCTCTAGACAAACTAACCAAAAAATAAAAAAATAAAATATAGAATCAAGGGGGAAGAGACATTACTACAAATGGTACAGATACTAAACAAATATTAGAAGATATTAATATTATGAACTCTTTGCCAGTACATTTAAAAATGTAGGCAAAATGGAAAAAATTATTGAGAGACATAAGCTACCAAGCTCATTCAAGAACAAATACATAATCTGAATGATCTTGTATATGTTAAATAAGTTGAATATACATTTAAAAATCTTCCCAGAAAGAAAATGCCAGGCTGAGATGACTACTCTTGTGCATTCTACTAAATATTTCAACAATATACAATATTACTAACTCTTCACAAACTCTTCCAGAGAGTAGAAGAGATGGGGACATTTGTCAACTTATTTTTTCAGGTCAACATTAATCTAATACCAATACCAGAAAAAGACACTACGAGAGATGAAAATTACAAAACAATGACCATTATGAAAGTAGACATAAAACTTCTTAACAAAATATTATCCAATTAAATACAGCATTATCTAAAAAATAATCCGACATGAACAAGCATTGTTTATCCTAAGACTGCAAGCTTGACTTAATATTTGAAAATAAAGCAATATAATTAACTAAAAAATAAAAATTATATAATCATCTCGATAGAAACAAACATATCCTTTGACAGAATTCATCCGTTCATAATAAAACTCAGCAAACTAACAATAGAGAGGAACTTTTGCAACCTTATAAAGAACATCTATAAACATTTATAAAAACTCAATGACTATGATCATATTCATTGGTGCAAGACTGATTTACCCAAAGATTAGGAACAAGGTAAGTTACTCTCATTATTATTTCTACTCAATATTGCATCGGGGCTCCCAATCAGTGTAATAAAGCAAGAAAAATAAATAAAATGTATTGAGATTAGAAAGCGTTGTGTCACAGATGCTCAGATGATCGTTTATATAAAAAATCCTAAGAAAGCTACAAAGGAGCTACTATAATAAATGCACGTAGAAAATTTGTAGTATTCAAGATCTATATATACAAGTTAATATTATTTCAGTATGGTAGCCTTAAAAATTGGAAAAAATTATAGATACTATTTTATAGTGGCAACATGAAAAACAGAGTTAAATTTAACAAAAATATATACAAAATCAAAACAATGAAAACAATAAAATATGAGAGAAATTAAAGAAGACTTAATTAGAGAGGTATATGATGTTCATGTATTGAAAGACGATATTATTAAGATGTCCATTTTATACAAATTTATCTACAGATTAGACGTAATTGAAATAAATCTCTGGGCTTCTCTCATTTGGGTGTGCACTCAAAATGCACAGATGAGACAGGATGAGGACATTTTCATTATTATACAGACAGGATTCTATTTTCAATCCAATTTCTAGTAAGCCTTATAAGGATGTTCAACATTCCTTAGGGAATGTATCTGTTATTTCAATGAATTTGGCATGGATATCTTTTATCTAGAATAGTCCTGGAAAAATATATGCTCATCTGAAGACATTTGAAAATATACTTGAACCACCACCCATAATGTTACTTAGGCCTCATTAACTTTCATAGCATCACTCACATTATTTTTCATCATATAACCCCTTTTACTGAAACAAAGTAAAGGAATAGGACCAGATTCACTGGTCTTACTAAATACCTTCCACCTAAAAACTATGGCCTAATATAATAAAATGACAGAATAGCTTATTGAAGAGTAAGTTACTGTGCCAGCTGGTAGACAATACACTGCAAAGTAGGGGCGGCATCCTACAAGAGGAGGTATATGCTGCTAACCAGAAACAGATATATAGTGCCATTTTTACGTCAGAATACCAAGGTCTTGGAAGAAGCAGTGGAAGTGAAAACAGGCTCATCATTATTACACCAAATGACTCGCTTGCAAACATAGTATTTCCCATGGGTGCACATTTGATCTCTGCTTGCTTAGAGGTCTTGATTCTCAAGACAAGAATGTCTGCACCAGGGTATGCAAAAATGGTTCCAGTGAACTGGAATTGAGACTGCTACCTAGCCATTGTAAGACATTGTCTTTGATATTGTGCATTTTCACCATAATTGAGTCCAGTGGAAAGTTTCTTTCTTCCCCCTCTCTTTTTTCTCTACTTTCTTTCTTTCTTTTTTATTGTGGTTTGCATACTTTATGTCTCCGTGATCTATGGATTATTTTCTCTCTTCAGCTCTGAAAAATTCTCAGCCAATATCTCTTCATAAATTCCCTCTTCTCCATTCTTATTATTCACTTCTTCTGGGCCTCAGTGCTGATTAATGCTACATTAATGCGCTCATCCTCCAAATGCTTCAGTATTTGCTATCCTTTTTGTCCTGTGCTATGTGCGTGTGTGTGTGTTTTTTTTTTTAATCAGATCTTCATTCTAGTTCACACATTCTCCTTTGGCTATGTCCAAATCTATTTTTTAACCCATTCATCAAGCGTTTTGCCATTTGTGATAGCCTTTTGTTAATTAAACACTTTGGGGGATTCTACATTTATTCCTCTAAATATTTTATACACGATTTTATTCTAAATATGTTATTTCTGATAATTTTTTAAAACTAGAAGACTTGCTGGATTTACATATATTATCTTTGTTTCTGTTGGCTTTCATGCATAGTGTATTTTTTTCTTGGTGTTTTGTCAGCTTCAATTATGAGTTAATAATAGTTGATTAATTTTAATTTAAATTTTTTTGGATTCCTGGGGCCAAAAGAAGATACACTTTTCTTCAAAATGATTTTTGCTGGAAGCCAGAAGGCAAAACCCTCCTGGTTACTATTTTAATACTCTTATAGCAGTTCTAGCTTCATGCTGGAATCTCAGATTTAGCAACTCTACCTTGAGGCTTGATCAGGGCCCTTTGGAGTATCTGGGAGGCCAAAGTCAAGCCAATCCCCTAAACTAGTTTTATAGCCCATGAAGATTCTTCTCAGGACTAGGGAAGAATAAAAGCATCGTGTCAGGGATTTAAACCTTAACAGTTTGCATTTGAATACTTATTCCTTTCTCTATAATGGAGAGTTTATACCTTGATCCAAATACATCTGTCATTTCTCATATAATTACCAAGTTCAAGTTGTCTGATATTCACGGAGAGTACTACAATGAACAACAAAAATGTTAACATTCATGCATATTTTTCTATACTCTAAAAATTATTCTAAGCAGTTTACATGCATTCTCTTATTTAATTCTAGTCATCACCCAATGAGATGAGATACATGCTGTTATTTGTATTGATATTTTACAAGTAAAGAAACTGAGGCTTAATTTAAACAGCTTACCCAAAGTTACACAGATGACAAGCAGCTAGTCAAGTTGTCAAACTCCAGCTGTTTGACTCGCAATCCAATGTGTGAATATTTTTAATGGAAGCGTATTTTTCATACAGCGAAATGCTGGGTCATAAGTGAATTGTTTAACTAGTTTTGGCAAACACGTGTCAATTTGCAGAACATTTTCATACCTCCAGAAATTTTTCTTGTGCCCCTTCATAGTCAACTCTTCTCCTCCCAATAAGAAGCAAACATTGATCTGCAATCTAGCATCATTAATTAGTTTTGCCTATTCAAGAATTTCAAACAAATAAGATTATATAGTATGTGCTCTGGGGGTCTGGCTTCTCCCACTTAGACCAAAATTTTTGAGATTTATCCATTTTGTTTCATGTATCAACAATTCATTCCTTTTTTATTAAATATTATTCTAGTGAATGGATATACTAGAGTTTGATTATTCATTTTCCTGTTGATGGACATCTGGGCTATTTCCAGCTTGGTGTTTGTCAAGAAGTGTGAAGGGTCTGAAATTTCACCCTACGTGTAGCTGGTTAGCCTTTCACAGTTCTACCTATGACAGCCAGCTAAAGATGGGGGAAGCCTGCGTCAGAGCCAGGCACAGCAAGCAGCACAATCACTATGTTTGCTCTGAGTCCCCTTCTCGCCACCCTGTCAGGTCCCATGCAGGTGAGGCAGAGCGGTCCATGCAGACACTGAAAACACACACGTTTATGTTACAGCTGTCAAACTCTGAGCTTCAGGAACCCTAATCTTTTATAAGGGACTTCAAGCAAAGCCACCTGACCTTTGCTTGAGAGAGATACTGTCTTTAATGGCCAGTAAACAAACTTCTCTAGGCTCCATAGGGACACCCTGTCTGTCTCTTCCAAGGATATTTGCTACAGAAACATGAAAAGATAATCAGTGCCTCTGCTTGCAAGATTAGTAGAAACAAGAGAGACTAATGGGGGACTGTCCCTTGACAGGGCCTTTATGAATAAAGATGCTATGCATATTTGTGCACAAGAGTCTTGCAGACATGTTTCCATTTCTCCTGGATAAATCCTTAGCAGTACAGTTGTATACCATAGAGTCATGTGTGTTTAAATTTTGAAGAAGTGTTCCAAAGCAGTTATGCCCTTTACATTCTAACAGCAATGCATAAAAGTGCTGGCTTCTCCATGTCTTCTTTGATGTTATCAGTCTTTTCATTTTATCCAGCTGGAGTAGAATCCCATTATGGTTTAATTTGCATGTGTCTGGTGAATTATGGTGATGGGCATTTTTTTGCATGTGCCTATTGGCTAAATGTATCAGATCTAATATCCTCCCTTGCATTTTTGAAGCTAAATTGAGAAACTAAATTTACAGGTTTTGTAAGTTTTCTACTACAAGAGCACAATGGTCCAAGAGATGACAGGTTAATGCCCGACTGTTGATCAAAATTATTAATACTTATTTATTAAAATTATATTGGCTGAAACCATTATATTATACTTTATAAGACCACAACTACCTCCCAGTAAGTTTTCTTGTTTGTTTATTTGTTTGTTTGTGACAGGGTCTTGCTACGTCGCCCAGGCTGGTGTTGAACTTCTGGACTCAAGCAATTCTTTCACCTCATCCTCCTAAGTAGCTGGGACTACAGGCATGCACCACTGTACCCAGATAACTACTTCCAAGTTGTAAACTGCAGCTAATTCTTTCTTATATAGTAAGTATTTTAAGGAGCCAGTTAGGGCTTCTCTCTTCTTTTATGGTTTCCAAATGAGCAAAAGGAAACAACTCTATGAGATATTTAAATCATATTCTCTTAAGGGCTTAAATGCTTTACCAGTAAAAGTTACGCAGTTTTTGTTTTGTTTTAAAAGTATGAGGTTAACCCTTTCATGCCAGGGAGATGCCACTTCCATGAATCATTGTTAACAAGAGCAAAGCAAAATACTTCGGTCCAAATCTGAACTCTGCCTGATACTATCCAGATGATGTTGGGGAAGACGTTTAATGAACCTCTAAGAAATTTGCTTTTATCTTTCTCTTCAGTAGATTGTAAATATCATCAGCTCTGCTAACTGTGCTAAGTTGTAGAGATGTTTAAATGACACAGGGCATTAAAATAATTTAAGGACTCTAAAGTGCATCTCATAAAAAGGATAAATCAGTACCCAAACATATGGAATAATATTCAATCTTGCAAGTTTTCCAAGAAATACAAGTCAAAATAGAGATAACATTTTAGTAGCTTTGCCAAAGGCTGAATAAATTAGTATAGTGATTTCAGAAAGTGGCTTGGCAATATATTTTAATTGTCCAAAAAAATGCTTATACTCTTTGGATCAGTAATGCTAAAGATAGGTAATGTGCATTTTATTATCATTTACCAAAGGCTTCCTGTGTGTCAGGCACCGTAATAAGGACGTT
>RJWJ010018064.1:0-32104 GCA_004363605.1 Indri indri
CAAAGGGTGCAATGCGCACCCTCCGAGAGATGGACATGCTTGGGACTGGGACTTGGGGGGAGGGGGGGGCAAGGGCATCATACGTAACCTAAACACCTGTACCCCTATAAACAACAAACAATAAAAAAATTAAAAAAAAAAAAAAAAAGAAAAAGAAAAAGAAGTCTCGATGATCCCGCTCTCAAAATTTACTAGCAGGAATAGGCTGAGACAGCAAAAGGCTTTTGTGCTACAGATGGTTGAGGATGGTGCTTGTGCATATGGTGCCTCCAGTATCCCACAAATTTTTAGGGGGCTGCCTATCACAGACCATTAACCAGTGACAACAGGTAAGCCATTCTAATATTGGACTTTTCCAGGACTAAGCAGGCAACAAGGGTAGAGATGAAAAAAATCCCCTTATGGATAAGTCTTCTTATTAAGACAAATTCTCCTGAGAGTGTGGCACATTTGAAACAAAGAGTGTGCTGTGCTGCTTAAAATCTTATTTGTCTCAGGTTTCCAGCCATTTTTATACTGGCCACTGGATGTGACCTAAAAAGCATGCGCCTCAGGTGGCAGAGACCAAGAGAGGGTGCTCTCACTTGGTTACAAGTCAAGCTCTCAAGGACATAAAACAAAATGAGGGAAAAACCCATCTAATTTTTATTTTGGAGATCGAGAGGAGAGTTTGTCTCAGTAGATGGTGGTATGGTCAAAAACACAAAACTGACCAGTCTGTAGGGATAGCCTAAAAATGGGCTTATAGGGGTTTTAGGCCCATGTTCTATCCTATGGTACCCTTCTTTATGACAGAACAACATGAACATAAACAAAGGAAAAGACTATTTCCGGGAGGAAACAGACCAGACAGTATAAATTTTTTTTTTTTTTTTGAGACAGAGTCTCACTCTGTTGCCCGGGCTAGAGTGCTGTGGCGTCAGCCTAGCTCATAGTAACCTCAAACTCCCGGGCTCAGGCGATCCTCCTCCCTCAGCCTCCAGGTAGCTGGGACTTGTAGTCCCATGTGCCACCATACCCGGAAAATTTTTTTTTCTATATATTTTTAGTTGCCCAGCTAATTTTTTCTTTTTTTTTCTTTTTTTTTTTTTTCAGTAGAGACGGGGTCTCGCTGTTGCTCAGGCTGGTCTCAAACTTCTGAGCTCAAACTATCCACCCTCCTTGTCCTCCCAGACTGCTAGGATTACAGGTGTGAGCCACTGCACCCAGCCCAGTATAAATATGTATACCAAAAAATGTACCAGAGCCACTATACCCAATACGAGGCACACAAATCCTTTTCTCTCATTAATAACTATTTTGGAGAGCAAAAGAGGCAAACAGTGATTTTTACCATCCATTTGATGGAATTTCACAGAGAGAGAAGGTGGCAGCCTGGCTGTTAAAAATTTTTTATCTTTCTCCCAGCTCGTAAGGCCATGGGTTCTCTTGACTGCAGCTTCTAGAAGAGCAGAGCAGGTTTGGTTATTCTGTTCACAGCACCGAAACTGTAGGAGCCAAAGGAAAACTTCCCATTTTCTTTCTAACGGTTTGTTAAAAATCAATTGACTAAAGGCAGATTAATAGAAAAAAAGGCATGCTAATTTATTCGCACGAACAGGAGTCATACAAAATATTAGAGCTCAAAAAAATGACCAGATGCTTGATGCTTTTATGCAAACTTGAGGTTAAAGAAAGAATAGGGGCTGGGAGCATGGCAAAACAGATTATGGTATGGGGAGAAGAGGAGGCCTGGCTAGCAAAGGTGGTCTTGTTATATAGATGAAACCTTGCTGGTAGCATCCCTCAAAGGACATAAATAGTAAATGTTTGTTTTGGACACTTAAAGGTGTCAGATTCTCTGTTAATTTTCCTTAGATCCATGCAAAGGAGGGCCTCTGGGAAAGCCTGGTTATATCAATTCAGATTTCCTCTACTGATGTAAACCTTGCCTACAAAAGGCAGTTTTGAAGGGCTACTTCTATTGATAGGCCCTCTGAGCAATTATCTCAAAATATGTCAAAGAAGTATATTTTGGGATGAAATGTTTTGGTTTTCTTCAGCACCAAGAATATTCATTGGAGAAAGGACACTCTCTTCAATAAATGACACTGGGGGAACTGGATATTTTATATGTAGAAGAATGAAACTAGACCCATATCTCTGACCTCAAAATGGAGTAAAGGTTTAAAGTAAGATCTTAAATTATGAAAGTGCTATAAGAAAACATAGGGAAAATGCTTCATGACATTGGACTTGGCAAAAAAATATTCTAAAGACCTCAAAAGTACAGGCAACAAGGCTGGGCGCGGTTGCTCATGCCTGTAATCCTAGCACTCTGGGAGGCCGAGGCGGGTGGATCGTTTGAGCTCAGGAGTTCGAGACCAGCCTGAGGAAGAGCAAGACACCCGTCTCTACTAAAAAATAGAAAGAAATTAGCCATGCAACTGAAAATATATAGAAAAAATTAGCCGGGCATGGTGGTGCATACCTGTTGTCCCAGCTACTCGGGAGGCTGAGGGAGGAGGATCGCCTGAGCTCAGGAGTTTGAGGTTGCTGTGAGCTAGGCTGATGCCACGGCACTCTAGCCCGGGCAACAGAGTGAGAGTCTGTCCCCCCCAAAAAAAAAGAAAGAAAAGAAAAAAGAAAAGTACAGGCAACAAAAGAAAAAATAGACAAATTAGATTATATGCAACTAAAAGGCTTCTGCACAGCAAAGGAAATGATCAATAGAGTGAAGAGATAACCAACAGAATGGAAAAAATATTTGCAATCTGTTAATACCTGGAACAGGAAAGGAACTCAAAAAACTCAACAGAAAAAAAAAAACTCAATTTTTTAAAAATGGGCAAACACGCCGAATAGACATCTCTTAACCATGACATACAAATGGCCAACAGGTATGTGAAAAACATGCCACCATCATTAATCATCAGGGAAATGCAAATCAAAATCACGAAATTATCATCTGACCCCATTTAGAATGGCTGTCATCAAAAAGACAAAAAATAACAAATGCTTGTGAGGTTGAGGAGAAAGGGGGATTCTTTTATCCTGTTGGTGGGAATTTAAATTAGTGTAGCTATTATGGAAAACAGTGTAGAGGTTCATCAAGAAATGACAAACAGAACTACCATGAAATTTAGCAATCCCAACACTGAGTATATATCCAAAGGAAATGAAACCACTATTTCAAAGAGATGTCTGCACTCTCATGTTTACTGCAGCACTATTCACAATTGCCGAGCTATGGAATAAACCTAAATGTCCATCAACAGATGAATGAATAAAGAAAAGGTAGTATATGTACACAATGGGATGTTATTTGGCCATGAAAAATAATGAAATCTTGTCATTTGTGACAAGAACAAACCTGAAGCATATGTTATTAAGTGAAATAAGCCAGGCACAGAAAAATAAATACTGCATGATCTCACTCATATATGGAATCTAAACAATTGATCACATAGAAGTAGAGAGTAGAATAGTGATTACTAGACACTGGGAATTGGGAAAGGGAGAAGACAGTCAGAAGCTGGTTAATGGAAACGAAATTACAGCTAGATAGAAGGAATAAGTTCAAGTGTTCTATAGCACTGTAGGGTGACTACAATGAACAAAAATTTATTGTATATTTTTAAACAGCTAGAAGAGTGAATTTTTAATGTTCCCAACACAAAGAAATTATAAATGCTTGAGATGAGGGATATGCTAATCGCCTTGATTTGATCATTACACATTTTATGCATGTATCTAAGTATCACACTGTAACCCATAAATATGTACTGTTATTATGTGTCAATTAAAAGTAATAATAAAGTAGCTGAAAAAAATTGCTGTCACAATCAAAGCTCTTGGGATTCTGATTTTGAACTAAAATTTAGGTAAACGCAATTGGCTGTTATCAAATGCCTGGGAAAGCGGCAGACAGAATTACTCAAGAAGTGCGGTTTTTAGAGTAAAAGAGAATTTCTGTATTCTTCAAATGATATACATAGAAATAGATGTTTCTATATACGATTACATTTTAATGCTATTGTTATCTTTTTGTATATTTTGTATATTTGCAGAAATATAGTGCCACATCAAAAGTGGACTTATAAAAGAGCAAAATGATTAGGTAGACTTGGAAATCTATCTCCTTAAGTTTATGTTTGTGGGTATCTATGTCTGTAAGTACCAACATGTGTGTAAAAGAGAGAATGAAAGTAGGATAATTTTCTTGGAACAGTAATGCAAATAAATGTTTCTAGAGGCTTCTGAGAAGATAAAAATATTTAATGAAATAAAGGGATCAAATAAATAATCCTCAGATTTTGTACTTACTTGTTCACATAATTTTTTGTTTAGCTATTAGCAAAGTAGCCTCAACTGTTTCCCAAAAGGTATTATACTTAGAGTCTGGGAAGGTATCATAATTTACATAATCTCTAATACCTGTTAACTAAAAAAAAATTAATGAGGTTTATACTTTGGCAAAAGGAGAGCTTTGTTTCTCATAAAGTGTAGCAACCTGCTGGGTAGCCATTCCAACAGGTTGGGAAGCAGATCCCAGGCCAGAAGCCAGGCAGACATGCTTTAATGAAGAGACAAAAGGCAACAGGATTTTATACTGAGTGCGGTGGTCAAAGATACATATAGAACAAGCTATAGGAGAAGTAATGAATATTTATGAAGGGAAATCATACACATGAAATTATACTTTGTCTCTCTCATCCCATCATGGCTGGGATGGTGTTTCTGGGGTCCCCTTGCCCGAGAGGGGTCCATTTGGTTAGCAGAGGGCTTAAGATTTATTTTTAGTTCACATACCATAGTTGAGGTTTGCATTTTCTTTTTAGTAATTTAACTTACTTTGTGCCAGGCACTCTTCTAATCACTTGAGATACATCATTGAACAGAACAACCAAAGCTCTTGCTCTCATGCAGCTTATTCTAGGCCAGAGAGAATAAAGTAGAAACAAACAAAATTAGTGAGTAAATTCCATAGTACGTTATAAGATGATAAGTGCTAAAACAAAAAAAGAAAAAAAAAAGTACAGCAGGGTAAGGAGAACACAAAGTGCTAGGGGTGGGAATGTGACACAGATTACAACTTTTAAAAGATTTAGTATTCCTCATTGAGAAGGTGACATTTCAGTAAAATACCCAAAAGAGATGAGGGTGTTAGCCTTTCAGACACCTAGAGAAAGACTGTTCTAGGCAAAGAGAACAGTGGTTACAAAGGCTTTAAGACAAAAAGGTACCTGGATGTTTGAGGACCAGGAAAGAGGGCAGTGTGCCTAGAGAAGATCTGTTGCTTGTCAGTAGTGAAACAAATTATCATCTTCCCATTGGTATAAGACAAAGAGAGATCTCTTTGTTAGAAGGCAAGGCTAAACAGAATGACTTTCATAAAATTAAAATAATTGGATTATATTCTTACCCCTATCAGATGTAACAGACATAAAGTTTGCAACTGAAAATAAGATGAGGTGTTATTTATTTCCTACATATTAAAAATTTTAAAAATAAAACCATCTCAATAGATGTAGAAAATTGCGTTTAACAGCACTGATCATACCTTCATGATAATATATTTTACTAATAATTATTAAAAAATTTAAAAATTCCCCTAGTCTCTTATTAAGCATCTACAAAATATTTATAGCATATACCACATGCAGTAACGAAATGATGAAATATTTTTCTGTTTAGATGGGACTTAAGATGAAGATGCATATTATGTAACAGCAGAAGGGAAGCTTAGCATGACTAACTCTATTTTGCTTCTGACCCCCTGCAGTGCTCTGTACAGAGGCTAGAAGAAAGGTGACAACCATGCCTTTTCCAAAGCTAACTCCTAGGGAGATAAGAAAAGTATACGAGACATGTCCGGAAAGTATCCAGCCATCGTTAATGTAACAAGAATAGTTTGTGTGATGTCGATGTCACCTGGCAGCCGAGGAGAGTGGACTGTAATGCACATGGGTGAACAATGACAACCTAACTGTACCAGTCAGTGGGGTGCTAGATGCCATTGAGTGAGCATGGGTACTGTGTGGCCCTCGCATTCAAAATGACTGAGTAGAGCAACGAATCTGCATCAAATTTTGCGTTAAGCTTGACCATCCTACATGGAAACTATTCGGATGATTCAGAGGGCTTTCAGGGATGATGAAATGACTGTAGCTCAAATAACAGTGCAGCACAAACTCTTCAAAGACAGTCGAGAAACTGTTGAAAGTGATCCACATTCTGGAAGGCCTGCAACAAGCAGAACACCTGAGCATGCTGAATGTGTATGAGTTGCAATCAACAAAGATCAGCAACTGACACTGCAAGAACTAGAAGCCGATCAGGGGATTCCAAAAGCTATTGTGTCCGAGATTTTGACTCAGGCTCTTGGCATGAAATGTGTTGTGGAAAAATGCATTTTTGTGGCTTCTGCTACCAGAGCAGAAGGAATACCATGCTGAATTTGCTAATGATTTGCTTCAATCCACTATCGATGAACCAGATTTCCTCAAGAAGGTCATAACCAGAGACAAATGGTGCATCTACAGCTATGATCCAGAAATGATGGCCCAGTCATCCTAACGGAAGGTACCTGGCTCTCTGTGCCGACGACGGCACAGCTAAGTCTCAGCAAGACCATGTTAACTGTGTTTTTTGATTGGGAAGGTGTTGTCCACTATGAATAAGCTCCTCCAGGCCAAACAATTAATAAGGAGTACTACTTCAATGTTTTTCATTGGTTAAGAGATGCAATATGATGAAAATGGCTGCAGCTATGGGCAACTGGTGATTGACAGCTTCATCGTGACAGCGCGCTCACCCATGCATCATGTCTCATGCAGAGTTTTTTGGCCAAACATCAAATCACTCAGGTGACTCGACCCCCCTACAGCCCAGATTCGGCCCCCTGCAACTTCTGGCTTTTCCCAAAATTAAAATCCCTTTTGAAACAGAAGAGATTTCAGACCATCAGTGAGATTCAGGACAATACGACAAGGCAGCTGATGACGATTCCAACAAAGGATTTTGCAGAGTATTTTCAACGGTGGAAGAGATGATAGGAGAACTGTGTGAAGTCCCAAGTTGCCTAATTTGAAGGGGACTGAGGTGTCCTTGTCCTATGTACAATGTTTCTTGTATCTTCTTCAATAAACGTCTCCATTTTTCATATTACATGGATGGATACTGTGTAGACAGACTTCATATACACAAGTAACAACGTTACGTTAAAGACTTTTAGGAACATCCTTACCTTCATCCTCCCAAGTTAACTGACCAAGAGCAAAGAAATTTTACAACCTCCTCAGACCCTCACTGATGCCCAGATGTCTGCAGTTACCTCTTGCAACCCAACCTCCCTTCCTCTTCCTTGAGGATATAAAGGAGCCTAAAGTTTATACTAACTTAAAAGAGTTCTTTGGGACCTTAGTCCACCATATTCTTCGTCTGCTGGGTCTCCAAATAAAAGTAGCTTTCCTTGCCCCAACACCTTGCTTCTCAACTTACTGGCTGTCCTACAGCGAGTGATGTGAGCTTGACCTTGGTTATAATTGCTGCCATTTTAATTGAGCCTTATTTTGGAGTATTTGGCCGGTGCCATCTGAAAAGATTCCCAACACCAAATTCATGATCTGCCCACTCCAAATCTGTTATTTTCTTATTTCACTCAATTGTAGTAGCATCCTGTGTGGCACAAGCCCCAAATTTAGGAGTCATCTTTTACATCTCCCTCTTCCACATTTTTGTATCCAATCCATCAGAAAGTCTGATGATTTTTAACTAAACAAACGTCTCTCAAATCCACCTGTTTTTCTACCACTCCATGAACACTATTTTACTTTTAGTTATTATTTCTCACCTGGACTAGCGCAATAACATCTTAAATTGTCTAACAGTTAATGGTGTTGATTCTTGACCCTTTTGTCAAAGTGATTATCTGAAATGCAAATCAGATTAATGGCTTTTCATTGCACTTGGGATAAAGAAAAAACTTGCATGATTTAGCCCCCAAATATCTTTCCAGCCTCAACCTTCTTTTACTTTTTACAGCTGCATCTACACTGACCTTCCTTTAGGCTATCTTACTCACATCTCCTTCTTCCCTTTATCTATGCCATTCTGTCTATTAATACCTGGAAGGCTCTTCCTTCACCTTTCATTAGTTAAATCCTACTCAACTTTCTAAACACTCACTTGCATAGGATCGAATAACTGAAATAAAATCTCCTAGCACCATGCACTTCCCTTGCATTGCATCTATTGCATATGTAATTTTGCATAAATTTGTATGAATACTTGATTAATGTTACTATCCCTTGCAGAGTGTATGTTGCATGCAAGCTGGAAATCTGTTTTACTTATTATATTTTTTGTATGTAGGTACAGTTCCTGACATTAATAACTACTTGAAATTATTTACTGAATTATAGATGAATGAATGTTTATAGTTTTAACTATTTTGTATCATGGCAGACTATATGATATTTAAGAGCAGGAACAATGTAAATATCTGTATATACCCAGTAGCTTGGATTTTGTTTGGCATCTGTTACTGCTTGGTATATAATTGATGGATTTAGAAAAATAAGCCCATGGCCCATTGCCTAAGAATTGTGAATAATGTCTTTCTGTTAAGTCTTTAAACAGAAAATAAAGAAAAACAAAAAGAATGGAGAAAAAAGAAGAGAGTATTTGCAACAAAACAAGTGCCAGGTAATTCACAGAGAATGCAACAGTAATGTGGAAGGTACGAATATTACTTAAAGAACTTAGATTTCTATATATTTTAGTAAATAGAATATGCTCAATAACTATGACAATTCTGATACATCGATAAAATCTATTAAATATATTCTCATAAGAATCACAGAGATTTTTCTGTGATGTGATAGTTAAACGAGATTAATGAATGATTATTTCTGTTCAAGAGAAGCAGCCCTAAAAACTTCTGTGCTGAAAACATTGTTAATGCTCCATCCTTAGCACTTGCCATTTCTGTCACACCAGCCATACTTCGAACCTACCAGGAATTGTCACTGTTTCCTAAGGGCTTTCTCTGACATCTGGAGTCCTCTTTGCCAACATGCAGGGCAAAAAGATGTTCCAGATAATTAACAGGCCCCAAGAGTAGCACTTAACCAGTGATTGGTGAGAGTTGGTGAATAAGAACTCCACCTTACCAAGTTACTCAGGTGGAGTAACTCTGAAATTCTATGCTGGCTCTCAGGGTTTTCCTGTGCTATTAAGTTCCAGTTGCCATCATTATAGTTTGCTTGAAAGTGCATGCTTATTCACTTCTTTCTCTATCTCATTTCTCTACTTTTTTCCAGAGTTTCTGGATATACCCACCACAACACTTGCAGTGGAATCCTTGTCTCAGGATCTTCTTTTGGAAGAACCCAAACTAAGATACTTATGTTATGTTATGTTTAAAAAGCTTATAAATGACAAAGTTCCCCAGCCTACTCTACCTAGAACAATCTAGAAAAGTGGATTTGGAAAAAAGAAAAAACTAAAGATGTCAGAGACCTATCAAGGCAGGCAGAACTTGAGAAGCCAATAGCTATTAACAGCTATTTTTAATTTCTGGGATTACTTTGTCATTCATTCATTCCTTTATCAAAATTTCACTGACTATATTTTACATGTTAGGTACTCTGTCAAACACAGAGACTACAATATTGAATAAAATATCATTCTTGTCTTTAAGGAGCTTAGACTTAGTTGAAAAGATAAATATGTAAGCAAATAATTGCAATACTTTAAATAATATTGGGCAGCAATATGTCCAGGGAACTATGAGTACCCTGACTCAAGTGTTTCTGGGGAAGTGTTCAGGGAAATTTTGATAGCAGTTATGCCTGAATAGAGTTTTGTGACCTGGGTGAAACTCTCCCAGGTGAACCAGTTATGGCAAACTATTCTGTGCAAAGGGAAAACCATGATTAAAGGCACAGAAGCATAAGCCAGTGTATGTTTGAGGAATGATATGAGGTTTAGTATGACATAATTCAGTGCAAAAATAAATAAATATAGGGTTCTGTCAGATAATAGCAGGAAGCAGGAATTAAATAGAGAAGCATACTGCTACCACGCTAAGTAAATCAGATTTTAGCTTATGGGTAATGACAACATTTTCATACTCAGACAGGCACCACCTTCATGCTTTCCCATATTATGGAGAAGATATTTTAACACCTAGCGCTATAGTCTTTCTATTGAAAGATATTTCTGAGTTTTATGATTGCAACACATGACACCTTCTTGAAATTCTACTAAATTCATGTCTGAAAGTTGATGCAGAGTATTTACCCCAGTAATTGAAGCAAACCACATATAAGATTTGTTAAAAAAGGATTCAGTATTTTAAAATGGACAGAAATAAGGTATGAAGGCCAAAGAAAGCAAGTCAGTCTGTTATATTGTGTGGAAAACATCAAGTAATCTATGGTAAAATAACTGATTAAATTACACAATGAAACCTGCTACAATTTTCTGTAGGTGGTATCCAGAATTTTGAATGCCTCAAATACCAAATGTTAGCAATATTTTAGCAGGTTTTTTCTTAAAGATCTTGAAGGAGTTTGACATCCCTAGCTCACTGTAACACAAAGGAGCTTCTTTGAAGTCAATGCCCCACAAATCTCTCTAGTTGGTGATATTCTGATCTACCTCAGGGGCTATTAATTCAGTGAGGAGCTTGTTATTGTTACACAGTTTTAAAAAGAAAATTTTAAAAGTATAGCAGAGTCACAAAGAAGGAAAAAAACCATAACTGCACTTGCTGTCCTGTCTTCTTTGTAGTCTTCTGCTTCCCTTGTTTACCCCAGCATAGGAGCATATATAATAAACCACATGCCTAAGCCTCTCAGAATATAAAATCTGTTTTTCATAGTGGAGTTGAACATTTTTATGTGTATGAGGCCCCAATTTGCAAACTCAAACCCAAGAAAATTATATATTAGCTATAAAGTTTAAGAGCTATTTATTTTTTAATCTTTACCTCACGGAAATTGGTAATTAGTTTTATTATCTCTAAAATCTAAAACAAAATCAAAATAGTAGGCACAATGGAGACAGATAAAGCAATCAATAAGTTTCTAAATAGCATTTTTTGTTGATGCAAAGAGTAGAGAGTTCAGAGTTTCATTAACTAAGCCAATAGAAATGCTAATGAATTAATTATCTCTTTGAGGAATGGAATCGTTCAATAAGGTGACCATTTATTTGACAATGCAAAATAATGATTTTTAAGTCTCTTCTGCAGCTTTAAATTGGCTAATAAATGACAAGCCTCTGTTAATACTAACCTATAAACAGTTTTTCTCTGTACAATGCTACTACATATTTTTATTTTACTCTGCTCTAAGGTTGATTATAAACATAGGTATATTTACAGTAAGCCACATATAAAATATGTAAGAATGATAGCCTACAATGGGCATTAAATGCTTCATATTTAGGGGAGAATGTCAGCATTAACTGAAGCAAAGTACTTGTGGTATGCGGTTTCTTGATATTCAACCAAAAGGCTAAAACCAGTAAGAACTGGTTTCAAGTGAAGGCAAGTCAATCCAACCAGAAATTAGAGATATAGCAATTATGGCTATCTGAAAATAATGAATAGACTCTTCTGTAAAGCCAAAGTTTCTATGTAAACAGCCTCTTAAGGTAGGACATGCAAATGCAGGTAAAAGAAATGAAATAGGGAGACAGCAATCACAAAAGGGAAAAAATAGAAGGACAATCCATGGAAAAAAAGTATAAATGTAAGACAAATTTATTTTCCTAGAATTTCCTGCCTGATCTGCATCACTCTTACTTTCCACTCAAGGAGCAGGATGACCTGACCTGCCCTTTGCGGGAGATGAGGGGTAAAAGATTAACTCACAATATGGCAGATTAATAAAAGAAAGAGATTTATTTACAGTGCCTGCAGGGAGAATCAAAGAGTGATTACTGAATATCCCAATGGGGTCCAGAAATTTATATATCCTCATTTTAGAGGGGAGTGGGAGATGAGAAATATAGGTAATTCCATTTAGAGGCAGTAAATGGTTGCTAGGGAGGATGAATGGATACTTGGGAGAATGAATGGATGAGGGGAAAACAGACTGACCTGTAATAATTCTCCTTGCAAATTAAATTAACCTGAGAGACAGGTATTATATTAAAAATGATTTGGGCCAGGTCTGGTTGCATTCTTGGTCGTCTATTATGTAACATATTGAGATAACAGGGAAGGGAAAGGAAATCAATTGTTCTTTTTGTTAAGTCTGTTTTTTTATGAAGAAAGAGGGAAAGCCCCTTCCAAGGCCTGTCAATCTCTAATGACCTTTAATTCAAAATACTCTTTAAACCAAGGTATCATATTTTGGGGTGAAATTTCCTGAGCTTCTGGCCAGGTGCAGTGGCTCATACCTGTAATCCTAGGACTCTGGGAGGCTGAGGTGGGAGAATTGCTTGAGCTCAGGAGTTGGAGACTAGCCTGAGCAAGAGTGAGACCCTGTCTCTACTAAAAATAGAAAAAAGTAGTTGGGCGTCCTGGTGCCTGTAGTCCCAGCTACTCTGGAGGCTGAGGCAAGAGGATCACTTGAGCCCAGGAGTTTGAGGTTGCAGTGAGTTATAATGATGTCATTGCACTCTAGCCCAGGCAAGAGAGCAAGACTCTGTCTCAAAAAAAAAGAAAAAAAAAATCCTGAGCTTTTTCACCTTTAATTTATCCTCTCATCCCATTTTAACTGTCATTTCATGAAAACACACACATAACCACACACACACACACACACACACACACACACACACACACACACACACAATGCTTGATGTATGAGCAGAGATTCTGAATGGGAGTTCTTAATAGTCAAGTAATGTGACTTTGGGTCTGTCATTATTTGGGAAACAGAGTCATTTATTAACTTTACTTACCTTGTCCCTGCTTTCTCTAAATTGAGTAACAGTAAGTCAAATTACAGATTACCAAACAATCAATTGAAGTTTCACTAAGCAGAACTTTAAAGGATCTGCTATCAATATGCGTTCCATGTAATACTGTATACGAATTAATTAAAATATGTGTTTTTAAATAAAAAATGTGGAAAGAAGAAAAGATAATCTCTTTCTTTCCAGAAGTAGCACAATATTAGTTTGCTTCTCAAAATTAATGAGACATTTTCTCTTTTCTGACTACTAGGTTTATTAGGCTAATGAAATGATGGTATTCTTATTATTTAATAGACATTTTATAAAGTAGCCATATACTCAGAAATAAAGAATTTAAATAAAACAATAGTATTCTACAACATTCAAATAGCTTTGCTAAATTGAAGTAAAGCAACAATGATTTTAAGAAATCATTTTCATCTGATACTGCTTAATTCATGTAGACTGAAAAATATTCTTTTTAAGAGAGGCTACTGTAATCAGTGGTCTTAATAAAATATTCAGAGTATAATTAAATTAAATGCAAGTCCATAAAGAAAACAAATTAATCCAAAATTCCCAGTAAATAGGTGCTGAAGTTATTATATAAAATTAACTATCATATAATGGGAAAATGTCTCCATAAAGTTATTTATGAATGCTCAATAATAACTCATCTCATTCTACATAATTTCTAAATAAACAATCACGTTGCTATTAGTACTGGCAGCTACATTAAAGTAAGGTTTAAGTTAAAAATCTCTGTAAGGAAGTGCCATACAGTGAGAAAAATACAACAGGGTTTCACATTGTTTTTGTGATCTATTTCCTATATTTTATGCTATAAAAATCTTTTATAATATGCCTATTTGAAATGTTATTTACATCTCTATCTACAAGGGAGAATTATGGATTTAGAAGGGGAAAATGGCTGATAATGATAGCTATGTTTTCCTATCTTAAAAAGGCTACCTTTAATCCACTCATGTATTGATGGGCACTTGGATTGATTCTACACCTTTGGAATTGTGAATTGTGCTGCAATAAACATTCTAGAGCAAGTGTCTTTTTTATTAAATGACTTTTTTCCTTTAGGTAAATTCCCAATAGTGGGATTGCCAGATCAATGATAGGTCTACTTTTAGTTCTTTGAGATATCTTCATACTGCTTTCCATAGAGGTTGTACTAGTTTGCAGTCCCACCAACACTGTATAAGTGTACCTTTCTCTCTGCAACCTTGCCAGCATCTGTTGTTTTGGGACTTTTTGATAAAAGCCATTCTCACTGGAGTTAGGTGACATTTCATCATGGTTTTGATGTGCATTTCCCTGATGATTAGAAATGTTGAACATTTTTTCATATGTTTATAGGCCATTAGTCTATCTTCTTTTGAAAAGATTCTGTTCATGTCTTTTGCCCACATTTTAATAAATTTGTTTGGTTTTTTCTTGCTGCTTTGCTTGAGTTTGTTATAGATTCTGGTCATTAGCCCATTTTTGGATATATAGCATGCAAATACTTTCTCCCATTCTGTAGGTTGTCTATTCACTCTATTGATTCTTTGCTTGGCTGTGCAGAAGCTTTTTAATTTGATCAGGTCCCTTTTATTTATATTTGTGTTGCTGTGATTGCCTTTGGGATCTTCTTCATAAATTCTTTGCCTACACCAATATCTATAAGGGTTTTTCTAACATTTTCTTCCAGAATTCTTATAGCTTTCTGTCTTAGGTTTAAGTCTGTTATCCATCATGAATTAATTTTTGTGAGTGGTGCAAGGTACATATCCTATTTCAATCTTCTGTATGTGGCTATCCAATTTTCCCAGAATCATGTATTTAATAGGGATTCTTTTCCCCAGTGTATGTTTTTGTCTGCTTTGTCAAAGATAAGATGGCAATATGAGGATGGCTTTATAGTTGGGTTCTCTGTTCTGATCCATTGGCCTATGTCTCCATTCTTCCGCCCATACCATGCTGTTTTGATCACTATAGTCTTGTAGTATAGCTTGAAGTCTGGCAAATTGATGCCTCTCAATTTGTTGTTTTTGCTTAAGGTTGTTTTAGCTATGTGAAGTCTTTTTGAGCTCCATATGAAGCATAGAATTGTTTTTCTAGATACATGACAAATGACATTGGTATTTTAATGGGGATTACATTGAATCTGTAAATCACTTTGGGTCATTTGGACATTTTCACAGTGTTGATTCTGCCAATCCATTAGCATGATATGTTTTTCCATTTGTTTATATCCTCTGTGATTTTCTTCCTCAGTGTTTTGTAGATCTCCCTGTAGAGGTCTTTCACCTCCTTAGTTAAATATATTCCTAAGTATTTTATTTCCTTTGCTGCTATTGTGAAATATATTGAGTCTTTGATTTAATTGTCAGCTTGATTGTTGTTGGTGTATAAGAATGCTACTGATTTGTGTACATCAGTTTTGTAGCCTGAGACATTGGTGTATGTTTACCATGGAGTACTACTCAGCTATAAAAAATGGGGAACTAATGTTTTTTGTAACCACCAGGATGGAACTGGAGATCATTTTTCTTAGTGAAGTATTGCAACAATGGAAAAACAAACACCACATGCACTCACTGTTAAACTGGAACTAATCAATCAACACTTATGTGTACATATGGAAGTAAAACACAATGGAAATCAAACAAGTGGGAGCAGGGAGGAGATGTTGGGTAAATTCACACCTAAAGGGTACAGTGCACACTATCTGGGTGATGGGCACACTTACAACATTGACTTAAACTGTACAAAGGCAAGACATGTCACCAAAAGGTTTGTATCCCCATAATATTCTGAAATTAAAGAAAAAAAAAACAAAAGAAGCACATAGTCTGTCCCTTCAAAACATAGGCACACACAAATAATTATATACAATTTATGGGAAACATACTTAAAATTCATTTATATAGATTAGAAATAAGGAAATACTCAAAGACATGTAAAGCAAATATGAACCAAAACAATGCCGAGATATCAATATTAATGTTAGACAATGGGAAATGTAAATATTAAACACCAAAACTGATAAAATAAATGCTATTAGAAAAAAAAAATAAATGCTATTAGGGAGTTGGTTGATACTAGCTTGTTAAGAGCCTATTGTTAGCATTTATTTCTAATGCCACATTCAATGACATCACATTGAAATTGATCACCATGTTATGATTTATATCATGGAAATTGGAAATGATACAAGTCAGGGCTTTCTTTCTCCCCTCCTATAGAGCCAGTTGCTAACCATTTACCAGCACAGTACTGTATACAATTGATGAAGTTAAAATTACTCCAAATGTGCAGGTTCTCAACAATATAGCATCTAAAACTGTAAAACCAAAACCATTATAAATGTAAAGAAACTTTATTTAAAACATATAATCACGTTGGCATATTTCATTTTTCTTCTTTAGAATTGTACAGATCCAATAAATATTAAGTAGCAATATTAAGAAATTAGATGATATAATTCAACAAACTTGATAAATAAAAAATATAGTATTGATTTATACAATGTAAGTATATAAATAGATGTCTCTACTTTAAAAATGAGAAATTTTAAATAAATACACAAGCCATAAGTGAAACAATAGCCTATCTTTGGTCGCATTTACATGAAACCATGAGAGAATAATTCCCTGTGTTTCAAGGACAATTAAGGTATTTCAATAGTGGAAATCTTGTTCCACTGTGGAACTTTCAAAGATTAGGCTAATTTAACAAAAAGAGATGTTTCATTGAGAAAGACATATGCCATGATTAGAATCAATATTTATGTTCTCCTGTTACAGGGTAGGATTTTTATTCACCCATTTAACAAAAACATTTGGAATGCCTACAGTATAGTAAGCATTGGGCTAACCATGGCAAATACAGCAGAGAGGAAGGCAGTCATACCCCTGCTCTTGTGAGAGGTTATATTTTTATAAGCAAGATTGACATTCAAAAATTTATTACACTATGACAATTGTTGTGAGCATTATAAAAGAAAGATGCAGAATGCTAAAAGGGCATTATAAGAAGCAATCTGACCTAGTTGGGGGGTGTAGTAGGGGAAGACTTCTTTGCAGAAGTTGACATCTAAACTAATGTTTGAAAGGTGAATGGTAGGAGGACTTGGACTAATGAAGAATGGAATGAAGAGAGTTCCAGAAAGAGAACATGTAAGAATCCACTGAGGTGAGATGCAACATAGTGGAGCTGCAAGAAGGACGATGGTGATGGAGCAATTTCAGGGACCAGATCCTATAGATCATCGTAGTCCAATATGTATGTAAATACACACACACACACACACACACACACACACACACGCTCGTCTAATTTTCCCCTAAAGAATTAGGAAATCAAGCATTAAAGAATATTAAATTTTAAGGAGAAGGACACAATCGGGTTTCTGTTATAAATGTTACTATAGAATTGGGACATTAGGAAGATGGCAGACTTGAGACTTGGAGGTTCCAGGTCCTTTTTCCCCAACAGAAACATCAAAATACAGCTAGAAACTGGCTAACTTTAAAGGAGCTATGGAAAATGGTGAAAGGTCTATAGCAACCAAGTGAATACCCAATAAAGAAAAAGCCACATTGAAAACAGTAAGAAACATTGTGGCATTTTTGCTTGCCCATGCCCCATCACATCACATGTGACGTGTGTTCTAGGGGCATGGCATGATATGTTGTAGGGCAAGTGGAGGCACAGCTCTCAGTTACCTTCCTTGAATTAGAGGGAGCATACAAGACCTTATTTGCAACATTCTTATCTCTCTGAGGGCTGCCTGAAGCTCAGATGGGAAAAAGTGTCATAACTCAGATTTCACATTAGGAAAAGCCAGAGGATGTAGCAGACACTGCTCATGAAAGCTGCCAGGGGGAGGACAGACTTGCAAACACCTAGAGCAGGAGATTATGGATAAAGAAATAGAATAGAACATCTAAAGCTGCAAGAGCAGTAATGAAATCCTTTGCTAAATTAAGACATTTAAAAGCATCCATGCTTGTGGGGGAATTGAAACACACACACATGCACGCACACACACACACACACAAACACATAGACACACAGGCCCAGACAATGTGCATTCCCAGGAAAAGCTTAAGAAGAACATAAGCCTTTATTATTGGCTGATCACAAGGCTGAGAACATGCCTCGATAATTAGTGAATATCTTTGTTGACAGAGAGCCAGTTTTTAAGTGCTGTGAGACGTGGCTGTTTTTTCCAATGCCCAATTTTCAACCAAAAAAAAAAAAAATCACAAGGCATATGAAGTAATTTAGAAAAAGAAAATAAAGCAGCAGAAACTGCTGCTGAAGAAACACAGGCCATTAGAACTACTCTGCTTAAACATGCTTAAACTATCTTAAATATGTTTAAAGAGCTACCAGAAAATACTAAAACAGGACTAAATAAAACCAGGAAAAGAACATATGGACAAAATTAGAGTATCGATAAAGTGATAGAAAATGTAAAAAGGAATCAAAAAGAAACTCTGAAAATGAGTTTCTGAATGAGAGCTAAAAAATGTAATTGAATTGAAAAATTAACTGGACAGGTTCAACAACATACTCAAATAGGAAGAGAAGAGAATTAATAAACTTAAAGACAGATCATTTGAAATTATAAAGTCTGAGCATCAGAGGAAAAAAAAAAAACAAAGTGAATGGGGCTTAGGGATTTATAGGACCACAAAATGGACCAATATATGTATTGTGGGAGTCTTAGAAGGGGAAGAGAGAGAATAGCACAGAGGCTTATTTGAAGAAATAATGGCTGAAAACTTACTAAATTTGGGGACAATATGGATCTACAAATCCAAGAAGCTCAAGACATCTCAAGTAAGGTAAATCCCAAGAGACCCACAATGAGATACATTACAAGAGACTCGCTTTTTATTTAAGGAGTCTTATAGATTGAAAGAAAAATTTTGGAAAATATATTCCATGTAAATAGTAACCAAAAGAGAGCTGGGGAGGCTATAATGATATCAGACGAAATAGACTTTAAGTCCAAAACTCTTACAAACAAAAAAGAAGGACATTATATATTGATAAAAGTATCAATTCAGTGGGAATATATAACAATTATGGACATATATGCATGAAATAACAGAGCTCAAAGGTATATGAAGAAAATATTTACAAAATTAAAGGGAGAAGCAGAGAGCTACACGATAATAGCAGGAGAATTCCATATCTCACTTTCAATAATAGACAGAACAATAAGACAAAAGATCCATGAAGAAACAGAGGACTTGAACAACAGTATAGACTAACTGGACCTAACAGACATATACAGAATACTCCACCTGACAATGACAGAATACACATTTTAGTCAAGTGCACAGACATGAAAAATTCTCCCAGATAGAATATATGTTAGGCCACAAAAAATCTTAATAAATTTGAAAAGATTGAATTCATGCAAAGTATTTATTTAGATCACAATGGAATAAATCTAGAAATAGCAGAAGGAAAACTGGAAAATTCACAAATGTGTGTAAATAAAACATCACATACTTATATGCGCAATAGATCAAAGAAGAAATTACAAGGGAAATTAGAAAATATCTTGAGACAAATGACAATGAAAACACAAAATACCAAAATTTGTGAGAGTATTGCTTAGAAAGAAATTTACAGCTAAAGGATTGCATTAAAACAGAAGAAAGATCTTGAGTCAATATCCTATCTTTACACCCCAAGGAGCTAGAAGAACAACAACAACCTAAACTCAAAGCTAGAAGAAGGAAATAAATAATACAGATTAGAGCAAAGATAAATAAAAAAGAGAATAGAAAGACCATAGAGATAATCAAGAAAAGAAAGAACTGGTTCTTTGAAAAGATCACCAAAATTAACAAACTTTTACCTAGGTTGCCTACAAAAAAAAAGAGCGAGAGAGAGAGAAAGAGAAAAGCCTCAATAATTAAACTCAGAAATGAAAATGGGGTAATTACTACTGATTTTATAGAAATAAAAACAATCATAAATGCCTGTATGGCAACAAAATGGATAACTTAGATAAAATGAATAAATTCCTGACAACACAACCATCCAGGACTTAAAAATGAAATAGAAAGTATAAATAGACCTCTAACTAGTGAGGAGATTTAATCAGTAATCAATAACCTCCCATCAAATAAAAGTCCAAGAACAGATGGCTTCACTGGTGAATTCAAGCAAACATTTAAAGAATAATAAACAGCAATCCTTCTCAAACTTTCCTATAAAATTGAAGAGGAGGGAATGCTTCCGAACGCATTCTAGGAGACAAGAATTGTCTTCATACCGAAGCCAGACAAAGACACTACAAGAAGAGAAAACCAATATGATTTATTAATATTGATGCAAATTACTCATCAAAATTCTAGCCAACCCATTTTAAAAACATATTAAAATATTATACACCATGAAGAAGTGGGATTTATCCCTAATATGCAAGGATGATTGGACATATAAAAATCAACTGGTATAGTACACTACATTAACAGAATAAAGGAAAAAAACCACACACGATTATCTCAATTTATACAGAGAAAGCATTAGAAAAATTCAATACTCTTTTGTGTTAAAAACACTCAACCAACTAGGAATAGAAAGGAACTAACTCAGCATAATAGAGGCTATATATGAAAAGCCCATGGCCAACATCATACCTAATGATGAAAAACTGAAAGCTTTACTTCTAAGATCAGAAACAAGACAAAGATGTTTACTTACGCCTCGCTGCTCACTACAGTATTGGAAGTTCTAGTCAGAGTAATTAGGCAAGGAGAAAGAAATAAAACACCTGAAAATTTGAAAAGAAGAATTATCTTTGTTCACAAATAACATCATCATATATAGAGTCCTAAAACCCCCCAAAAAACCTATTAGAACTAATAAAATAATTCAGCAAAGTTACAGCATACAAAATCAACATGCAAACATCAGTTGTGTTTCTGTGTTATAATAATGAGCAATCTGAAAAGGAAATTTAGAAAATAATTTCATTTACAATGGCTTCAAGAAGAATGAAATATTTAGGAATAAACTTAATGAAGAAGGCAAAAGACTTATAAAAGACAAATAATATAAAATATGTTTGATCTTTTTCTACAGCTCCTGTCACAGAGCTCCTTTGGAATATCCTGTGATAGAAATATTTTTTGTTATTCACACTTCAGTTTATGCTAATATGATGATTTAGGGTGGGTCTGCTCACAAGGAAGACCAACTAATTAGAGAACTTAAACTAGTACAACCTCTATGGAAAGTAGTATGAAGTTACCTCAAAGAACTAAAAGTAGAAATACCATTTGATACAGCAATCCCACCACTGCATATCTACTCAAAGGAAAAAAAGACATTCTATAATAAAGCCATCTGCATGAGAATGTTTATAGCAGCACAACTCACAACTGCAAAGATGTGGAAATAACCCAAGTGCCCATCAATACATGAGTGGATTAATAAAATGTGGTGTATACATATATATATATATGTATATATGTATACACACACACACACACACCATGGAGTACTACTCAGCCACAAAAAAACAATGGTGAACTATCATCTCTTGTATTATCCTGGATGGAGCTGGAACCCATTCTACTAAGTGAAGTATCACAACAATGGAAAAACAAGCACCACACGTACTCACCATCAAATTGGTACTAATCGATCAATACTTATGTGGACATATGGAAGTAACATTCATTGGGTGTCAGGCAGGTGGGAGGTGGAGGAGGGGATTGGTATATTCACACCAAATGGGTGCAGTGCACACTATCTGGGGGATGGGCACGCTGTACTTCTGACTTGGGCGGTGCAAAGGAAATATACTTAACCTAAATGTTTGTACCTCTGTAATATTCTGAAATTTAAAAAAAAAAGAAAAAAAACTTTCAATCCCACCCACTAACTTCTGGGTAAGAGTAAGAGGCTGGAGTTTAAACTCCATAGAAATTCTTTGACAATAAGATTTCATGAGCTTTCCAGGTTGATGAACACAGAAAGGTGTGGGGAGGGTGGTGTTCCCAGAAGGTATGGAAGCTCCACACCTCCCACCTCATAGCTTGATCTATGCATCTATTCTATATGGTTGGTTTTATTTGTATCCTTTAAAATATAGAATTAAATATAATGGAAGTGTTTTTCTAAGTTCTCTGAGCCATTCTATAATAGAAAATCATTGAACCAGAGGAAGGGTCATTTGTATCCTTAATTTATACCTGGTGTTCAAAGAGTTGGAGAATTTCTTGGTGTGAGAAGAAACCACACAATTGGTGTCAGAAGTGTTGTGTGAGAGTGTAAAAAAACCCAGAATTTCCCAGAACTTATAAATTAAAACATATGAAATTTTGCTGAAAGAAATTAAAGAAGACAAATAAATGGAAAGACATCCATCCCTCATTCATGAATTGGATGATTTTCTATTGTTAAGATGTCAATGCTACTCAAAAAAAAATTATAGATTCAATGCAATACTGATGAAAATCCCAATATCATTATAAGTAGAAATAGAAAAAATCTGTCTTAAAATTCATATGGAATCTCAAGTGACCTTCAAATCCAAAACAATCTTGAAAAAGACAAAAATGGTTGGAGATGTCACACTTCCTGATTTCAAAAGTTATTACAAAGCTACAGTAATCAAATCAGTGCACTACTGCAGTAAATACAGACATACAGACCACTGGGATAGAATAGAGATCCCAGAAATAAACCCTTCTATATATTGTCAAATGACTTTCAACAAGGGTACCAAGAAAATCCAATGGAGAAATGACAGTCTTCTCAACAATTTGTGTTGGGAAACCTGGCTTATGTAGTTTGGATATATGGTTCCTCTAAATTTCATGCTGAAATTTGATCACCAGTCTTGTATGTGGGGCTTGGTGAGAGGTGTTTTTGGGTCATGGGTGCAGATCCCTCATGAATGGCTTTGTGCCCTCCCTATGATGAGTGAGTTCTCACTTTATCAGTTTATGCAAGAGGTGGTTGTTTAAAGGAGGCTGGCATCACCTCCTCTTTCTCTTGCTCCTTCTCTCGTCATGTGACATGCCTGCTCCCTCTTAGCCCTTCACCTTGATTGCAAGCTTGCTGAAGCCCTCACCAGAAGCAGATGCTGGTGTCGTGCTTTGTGTCTGAACAACCATGAACCAAATAAAACTCTTCTCTTTATAAATTACCCAGCCTCCAGTATTCCTTTATAGCAACACAAAATGGGCTAATGCACTGGCTATTACTGAACCAAACTGCAGTCTGCTTGCCTGGTACAGTAAACCCAAACTGATGTTGAGAGTCGCAGTGGGAGAAAAGGGTATTTATTGCATGGCACCAAGCAAGGACTATGGACAACTAATGCTTAAAATGTGAACTCCTTGATGGCTTACAAGCAAATGTTTTTAAAGGCAGGGGTACATTTCAGAAAAGTAAAGTTTCAGGCAAAATTGGAAACCTATGCATGTAGGTTATATGTTGGTTTGGCCCATGGGTGTGGCTTCCTCCAGGCCCCTCAAGAAGAAATTTAGAACAAAGAACAATGATCAGAGTTCAGTCCACAGTGCACCCTTATCTGAGGTCTATGTGATAGTGGTTGACATTTTTTATCTGGTGGGGGTTTCTGAAAAACAACTCAAGAACATATGTTAAGTTGTTATCTTTCAGTTTCTATAGGGAACCAAAACACCTTATGACTCTGGTTTTCTTGGGAGATAATTGTTACTATCTTCTTGATTATCAGGTTGCTCATTTACTTTTCAAGGCTAGCTAAGTGTCTGGAATTTCCTTTGAAAGGACTCAAGATTATTTTTCTTTTATTTCCATGCTTGGAGGGCCTGGAAGATGCCTAAGAGTGGTCCCTGCTCCATCTTAATTTGAAAAGGATGAAGTAGGGCCTTACTTTATGCCATATACAGGTGACCCTTGAACAATATAGGAGTTAGGGACACCAATCCTGTACACAGCTGAAAAATCCACTTATAGCTTTTGACTCCCCCAAAACTTAAGTTCTCATAACCTACTGTTGACTGAAAGCCTTACAAATAGCATAAACAGTCAATTACATATTTTGCATGTTCTATTATTATATACTGTATCCTTACCATAAAGTAAACTAGAAAAAAGAAAATGTTATTAATAAAGTTATTATATAAGGAAGAGACAATATATTTGCTATTCCTTCAACATAAGTGGATCATCATAAATGTCTTAATCCTCATCATTGTGACATTGAGTAGGCTGAGGAGGAAGAAGAAGGAGAAGGGTTGGTCTTGCTGTTTTAGGGGTGGTAGAGGCAGAAGAGGCGGAGGAGGTAAAAAGAGAGGCAAAAGAGACGGGCACACTCAGTGTAACTTTACGGAAATATGTTGTAATCCCTATCTGATGTTTTGCTTTTTCATTTCTCTAAAAATGTTTCTGTATGATACCAATTTTTCTTCCATCATTTGCTTTAGCTTCGGTATCCACATCGTAGAAGGGTCCGTGGTATAAAAGAAGCTGAAGGCAGTCGTGAGTAATGAGAACCCTTCAGCCAGATTGTCTAATGTCAATTTGGTTTCTAGCACTACTTCTATGCCATCTTTCTCTTCATCTGGCATTTGTTCAGAAGCACTCACCTCCATCAAGTTGTCTTGTGTTAATTTCTCTGGTGTAATGTCTATGAGCTCTCGAATTTCTTCAAGATCCACATATTGAAACCTTTCACTCCATATCTTTTTTGCCATATCCACAATCTCTTTCATGATTTCCTTGACTAGCTCTGTTATAAAACCTGTAAAGTCATGCACAACATCTGGACATAGTTTTCTCCAGCTGGAATTTATTGTTTCATGCTTGATGGCTTTCATGGCTTTTTCTATAAGAACAGCAGCATCTTCAGTGGTGTAATCCTTCCAGATTTTCATGATACTCTATCAGGGTTGTCTTTCACAGGATTGACAGTCCTTTCCATAAAATATTGTGTGTAATGAGCCTTAAAGATTCTTTTGACATCCCAATCTAGAAACTGCATTAGAGGCATTGTATTTGGAGACAAGTAGACCACTTTAACACCTTCAGTGTTGAACTCATGGGGTTCTGGGTTGCCAGGATAATTACATTATCCAGTACCAAAAAACTTTAAAAGGCATCCCCTTGCTAGTAAGGAACTTCCTTATTTCAGGGACGAAGCATCTATAGAACAAATCCAGAAACAGGATTCTCTTTGTCCACGACTTCTTGTTGTACAACAGAAAGACCAGCAGTTAGTGCTTACCTTTTCCCTTTAAAGCTCAGGGGTTAGCAGCTTTATAGATAAGGGCAGTCCTGATTACAGATCCAACTACATTTGTACAACACAGCGGAGTTAGTCTGTCCTTTTCTGTCTATCCCTATCCTAGTTTTCACTTATATTCCTTCCTAATAAATATCACTTGTGGCATTGTTTTCCAGAATTGAACACTTTCATATGCATTAAAAACCTGTTCAAGTTTTTCCTCTTTCTCCTTTCCTCTCAGTGATTTTCTTCGTGGCATCTGAGAACGCATCTGCTGCCTCCTGGTCAGCAGAAGCTGCTTCTAATGTTATCTAGACATTTTAAAATCAAACCTCTTTCTAAAATTTTAGAACCACCCTTTGCTGGCATTAAATTCTCCAGCTTTAGATCTTTCACCTTCCTTTTACTTAAGGTTGTCAAACAATTTTTTTGCTCTTTATTGAATCATGTTAGAGTCTATAGGTATGGCTTTCCTATAGCAATTCTGCACCCACATAAAAGCCACATTTTCAATATTAGCTAAAAAGGTATTTCACAAAAAAGTGCAAGGTCCTTGTACCTGCTGATGTAGCTGCAACAATGATTTCATGACTTTACTTTTCATTTTTAAAAATGATCCTTACACTGGATTCATTCATCTTGAACTGGTGTGCAACTGCAGCTGCAGACCTCGGTATATGGTACATGTCAAGCAATTCAACATTTTCTTATAATATCATGCATGACTTTTCTCTGTTTTGGAGATCACTTCCAGCATCACTAGTGGCACCTCAAATGGGTCTCATAGCGTTATTCAAGTTTTATGGTATCATCCTTAACACAATAAAAAATACATGAGAACCACAAGAGATCACTTTTTACTGTGACATTCAATTTGCTGAAGAGATGAACTGCTCACTCAGAGATGTCTAGACACACAAGATATTTTAAGTGGATGCTCATAACACTTGAGCTCACCACAATAGCAACAGCAGGTGGCTATGAAATTATTACAGTAGTACACTATTGACTAAGGTTAATTTCAGGCAGTTATGATTTAATACTGCATCTTTACATTTGTTTACATTTCTCTCAACTGGAAATGGCACCATGTATGGTCTGCAAGGTTTGTGTGGGCAAATTTTGATAAAATTTAACTTTTTATAATAAATTTCTGTATATTTTTGGGTGTTAAAGAATACAATAGACTAGTATCTATGTATTTTTTTTTGCATTCCTGACATACCTCACTTTTTCTTAATTTTATTTATTTTTTTTATATTTCTAGGCCATGTGGTTCATCTGAAAGTTTTTTTTTCAAATTATCGCAAATCTCTAAGAACTTTCCAATCGATTTATTGAAAAATATCTGTGCATAAGTGGATCAACACACTTCAAACCCATGTTGTTCAAGAATCATCTGTGCAAAAATTAACTCAAAATGTATCAAAGACCTAAACATAAGAGCTAAAATTATAAAACTTTTAGAAAAAATAGGGGAAATCTTCATGACACTGAATTTCACAACAATATCTTGAATATAACCCCAGTAGCACAGGCAACAAAAGAAAAAAATAGATAAATCAGACTATCAAATTTTAAAAGATCTATGCATCAAAGGACACTATCAGTAGAATGAAAAGGCCATCCGTGAAATGGTAGGAAAATATTTGCAGCTCAAATATCTGATGACAGATTAATATTGAGAATACATAAAGCATTTATATAACTAAACAACAACACAAGTCAAACAACTTAATTTATAAATGGGAAAAAAACCTTGAATAGATATTTCTCCAAAGAAGATACACAAATGGCCAATAAGCACACGAAAAGATATTCAACATCACTAATCATTAGGGAAATGCAAATCAAGACCACAATGAGTAACTACTTCACATCCTTTGGGATATCTATAAGGAAGGAAGGAAGAAGGAAGGAAGGAAAGAGATGATAGGAAAGAAGGAAAGAAAGGAAAGAAAGAAAGAAGGAAAAAGATATTGGTGGGGACATGAAGAATATAAAATCTCTCTGCTTTGCTGGTAGAAATGTAAAATGGTATAATCATTGTTGAAAACACTATGTCAATTCTTCAAAAATTTAATATAGTATTACTATATGATCCATCAATTTCACTTATGGATATATATATATATATATTCAACATAATTGAAAGCACAGGCTTAAAGTGATATTTGTTCCATGTTCATTACATCATTATTTATCATAGCTACAAGATGGAAGCAATTCAAATGTTCATAAATGGATGAATTAATAAATAAAATGTGGTATATACATACAATAGAATATTTTTGAGCCCTAAAAAGAAATTCTGACACATACTACAACATGGATAAGTCTTGAAGAAATTAATGTAAGGGAAATGAAACAAGCACAAAAGGACAAATGTATGATTTCACTTATACATATAATATTTAGAATAATTACCTAGAATGGTTAGCTAGAATAGTTAAATTCATAGAGATACAAAGTGGAATAGTGATTGCCATGGGTGAGAGGGAGGGAGGAATACAGAATTATTGTTTAATAGGTACAGAGATTTAATTTTGTGAAGATGAAAATTTTCTAGATAGATGGCAGTGATGTTTGCCCAACAATGTAGATGTACTTAATGTCACTGAACAGTAAAATTTAAAATGGTTAAAATGGTAAATTTTATGTTATGTGTATTTTACATCAATGAAAGGAAACTGAAAAAATTTACTGTGGCTGCAAATATGGAAAAGGTATTCCAAGAGAACAAGAGTAGATATTAAGAAATCAGTTATAAATGTGTTTACTATAGTCTCATAAACTTGTAACTTGCACTAGGGGCCACCAGAATGTCTATTTCTATAGAAAGGTTACCAAAAAGTGATATCTAATGTAACAAATGTAAGGGTCTGAAAAAGGGCAAAATGTCTTATGTATTGTCTCTTTAAAACCCCTCACACTTTTTGAGGAATTAAAACCTGCATTCCCGCCTCCGGCCAGTAATCAAAGGAGCAGAGGAATGTTCTTTGCTCTTTGTTTCACGGTATCTTAAACCACAGGAGATGGCTCCACAGAGTTGTCTGGACAGAGGTCACGAGATTGTCTCTACTGGAGATGCCATAGTTAAACAGCAAAATCCCAAAGCTGAAAACCCCCTTTAAAAACCTTATATTTCTACTTAAAGGAGGCCGGGGTGTGGGGGGGGTGGGACAATGTTTCCTTAAGACAAGAGTCTGCCATTCTTCTCATTTGCTGGCAAATTAATAAACTTCTCTTTCCTTGTCCTTGTTCTTGGTTCAGCTTCAGGGAAAAGTACCAAACTTTTGATAACACCAGCACCAGTAGGAACATTAGGTCTGGTACAGAGAAAAAGAACCAAGAGAACGCTACCGTGTAGGCGCCAAGGGAAAACTTCCCCGTCACCTTCTGAAGGTTCACTGAAAAGCCACTCACAGAAGTCAGTTTAATTGAAGAAAAGGCATACAATTTTATTAATGTTTACATGGGGAGAATCACAGTGTGATTCCCCATCCCCCGAAATGGTTTAGAAGTTTCTATATCACATCGAGGTCACAGAAAGAATAGGGGCTTAGATGCTGACAAAACAGGCTATGGTGGCAAAACAAGTTATGGGAAGAGCAGAGAAGAGGAATTCTGTTGAGGGACAATAAATAATTAGGAGAGAGCATAAATGGATCAAGGAACAGAGATTAACTTGTAAATAGTTCTCTGTGGAATTTGAATGATCCTGAGAGACAGATACTATCTTGTAAAAGTGTCTGTTCAGGTGTGGTTATACCCTTGCTCTCCATTCTGTAATAGATAATGAGAAAACAGGAAGAAGAAGGAAAAAAAAAAAAACAATTGTGCTCTAGCATCTGTTGATCAGTAAGAGCTTTTTATTCAAAATACTCACTATACCAGGAAGCCATACTGTAGAATGAAATTCCTAGTACTCCTTTAACTGCAAAATGCATAAAAGTTCACAAGAGAATGCAAATCAATGGCCATTTATGAGGAATAGACTAAAATCAGCAATAGGTAGAGGAAAAAAATGGAAGGGTCCACGAGATTTTCAGGCATCAACTTCCCATTGTCCCCTCCTGAAGAAATACTGGGGACAATGCTAACTTCTCCCTGCAATGATGTGTGACAATATGTATGGAGCATTGCCAAGGTGGGAGCTCACTCAAGCCTTGGTGCCCAGACATTTTACTAGGGCCCTGGTCATAGAGACACGGTTGCCCACCTGCATGGATGACCTTAGTGGAGTCCATCCTTTCCAGAGGGTTGAGTTGATACCACATGGCCTGAAGCCTCCCACCAGAAATCACATAAGCAGAGACCACCTGGTATGGCCCAAGGCCCTGAGATGAACAAAGACACCCTAATTTATCAGGCAGGACATAGCAAGAGCTTGGAGGTTACCTCCCAGGAGGTGGGGAAGCTCAAATTTGTCTTTATGGAAGGTTAATTGATGGCACATAAAGGATAGAAACACAGAAATTTAAAAGTTCTACATATTTATTAGCATACAGAAACAAAATATCAGGAATGAAATAAAAGGAAAAAAGCTGGAAATACATTTACATCAAATACGGCAGATAAAGTCTGAGTCTTCTTAATGTATAATAACTGCTTACAAGTAAAGAAAAATATGAATGACCTAATAATATCAATGATAATAATAGCAGCTAACATTTAATGAACTGTGTGATAGTCACTGTTTTCAGAGCTTTACATGTAATTATTTAATCTTCACAAAATTCCATAAAGTGGGTATTATTATCATCTCTTTCTCATATATGAAGAATGTGAGGGAGAGAAAAATGGTATGGAAAGAAAGATTTTCTGGGCAAAAAATTAAAAATTAATAAAAGAAGGAAAATAAATGGCTAATCGTAAAATATTCAAAGAAATGAGAAATGAAATTATCATAAGATATCCTTTTATACCAATTAGACTCAAATGATTAAAACATTAGTAATGCTTAATTTTGGTGAGGATTTAATGAAATAGGCATTTCATAGACTGCTGAAAGGAATATAGTAATTACAACATTATTGGAGTGTAATTTAAAAAAATATCAAAAACCTTATAAATGAATGTATAAATGAAGAAAACCTATAAATGAAATTTCCCAGCAATTTCACTTATACATACTGTCAACAAAAAGGAAGCCAAACTCTGCAAAATAATTCTAAAGAGATTTATTGTGAGCCAAATTTCAGGATCATGACCCGGAGCCACACCCAAGAAGACTTGAGCAAGTGGACTGGCTGTGGCTGGGTTACAGTTTGGTTTTACACATTTCAGGGAGACAGGGGTTACAGGTAAAGTCATAAATCAATACGTGGGAGGCATACATTGGTTTGACCTGAAAAGGTGGGCCATCTTGAAGTGGGGCTTACAGGTTATAGGTGGGTTTAAAGATTCTTTGATTTATAATTGCTTAAAGATGTGAAGCTTCGTCTAAAGGCTTGAAATGTTTTAAGATAAGGAGCTATTAATCAGAGACAAGCCCCAGACATATATTTGTTGTGTAAATTGAGGACCTGCAGGTTTGTCTTGCATATCCTTAGGCCTCTTAATGGGTTACAAAGGATGTCACCAAGAAGGGAGGGGGCATGATGAGGCATGTCTGACCTCCCTCCTCATGGCAGGCAATTTAGTTTTAGGATATCCCCTTGGCCAAGAGGGGGTCCATTCAGTCGGCAGGTGGGGGAGTGCCTTAAGATTTTATTTTAGTTGACAGCAGTGAGACACGAACATAAGTTATAAACTGCATGCCTATATGAAATATATATTATCTGGGTGAATTTCACAAGAACAGGTAAAAGTTCCCATCAGACTCGAGACAAAATAAAGCAACCTTTTCTGGAACTCATAGAAGCAGTGTGAAATGTCTTCAACATTACATTAAATGATTTAGTAGAAAAAATTTGGACACATTTTTAGAAATTAAGTATTGTCCTATGTATCACAAAGACTGTTGCCTAGTTTTATGTGGTAATCCTCCTCTTAAGTAGCTTCTATTTAATGGAGGATAAAAAAGAACACATACTAAAATATTCAAAATAAAGATAGGCACTACACATACACTATACCTTCTATCCCTAATGGTCTGAATTACACTATAGCTAAATATTCATATGGGTATTCCCATGGTTATTTTAAAGGATTTAATAAATTCTATTATATTATCCCCTGGATAGACAGGGATTTATACTATGAGCACGTAAGTCTCATTAATTTTAAAGGGAATTAATAGCAATAAAGAGAGAGGGGCATATCTCTGAAAGTTCAATCCCTGTGTGTCTAGGTAGTGAGAACATTCTTAATTTATTTGTAATCCCAATTGAATGCTCTTTTCTGGCAAAGAATATTTTTTTCTCATATATATATATATGAATAGATAGTTTCTCGTTTTCCCAATTTTACCTTTTTGCTTCATTTGGTTAATTAAGATTATGAAATTGCTGGAAATAGGGGAAATTTAAATTGTGAACCTAGCTCATTATTTGAATTCTACAACAGAAACAAAATAATTAATAATAATGCTAAGCCTGATTTAAAATTCTGATCCAGAAAGGTTGCAAAAAAGTAATTTTAATGCATGGGCACTGCATTAGTTTTCTATTGCTGCTTAACAAATTGTCACAAATTTAGTTGCTTAGACAATACAAAAGTATTCTATTATAGTTTTGGAGGTTAGAATCTCAACATGGGTTTCAATAGGCTAAAATAAAGGTTAATTGCAAAGATGTGGAAACAACCCAAGCGCCCAACAATACATGAGTAGATTAATAAAATGTGGTATATGTGTACCATGGAGTACTATTCAGCTATAAGAAACAATGGTGATATAGCACCTCTTGTATTTTCCTGGATAGAGCTGGAATCCATTCTACTAAGTGAAGTATCCCAAGAATGGAAAAATAAGCACCACATGTACTCACCAGCAAATTGGTTTCACTGCTC
>RJWJ010018065.1:0-32100 GCA_004363605.1 Indri indri
GGAGAAATATTATACTTATTTCATACATGTGAAAATCTACTTTAGACTACAATAATGTTTTCATATTACCAATATAAGATGTTAGCAAATGGGTTGTATAGTAAGCCATAATTTGAATAATTTGCTTCAAAGTTATTTTCCTTTAATATCAAAGTGAAAACAGAACAAAAGATTGTTTTTCATAAAACTTTTAATTGGTATAGTTATATTAATGTTAAATTTATTTTTTAACATGGGAACTGATAAGACTTCACTAATATACTATATTGACTGCACTCTGGTACTGGAAATTTTATTTTGACACTACTTTACTTTCTGGAGTTTGGTCAAACAAGTAACACTATAGACAGATGTATGAATACCTGACCTTACATGAGTAAACTTTGAAAAAACTATTAAACTTAAAATAAAAGTTTGGTGCTTTTGCTTCCTTTTGTTTTTATGAAAACTGAAAAAAAAGATAGCATGCTTACACATGTTAGTTTCTTTGCTTGATTGGAAGTCATCATCTTTCATGTTTATTTACTGAGATCTTCCTGTGTTTGGTGCTATTAAACAGTTTAATATGTGAAGGAATGAAAATTTATATAGGGAAATCAAGAAATTTCTTAATGTAGGAAGAACGTGAGAGTAATATAGACCAAAATTTCTTTGAAAATGCATCTTATTGGTAAGTACAGGGACAGCAAAGATGATTTATCTCTAAAGCCATTTAGACCAATGTGTAGTGGCTGCCTGGGAACATAATTTAAAGGACTGTAAAGCCCCCTCCCAGCAGGCAGATCACAGAACTTATCTTTTCATCTGGGATCTTTTTGAGAGTATAACAACAAGTGTAAGCTAGATTTTCCTGAGATATCGGGATATGTCTAGATTCTATCCATGGACCACATAAGGAAGAGTCCACTAACTTTATAGCATTAAAGCCATTGGCCTTCCTAACCATCCCTGGGAAAGATTACCTCAAGTTCATGAGCATTTCCAAAACCTATCACATTGATTGATGACTATATGCTCCCTTTCATACCCCAGCCCTGTTGTGTGACCTTCCTACGTCTTCTCTCATTATTTCCCTCCAGTAACTAGGAAGCACGGCAAAGCATAGGCAGACGGGCACATCGGTAGTCAGACAGGCAATCTGGTTTGAGAACAGAAATAGAAGGAGACTCATTTACTCCTTGGGAAATTTCTCCACATATACACTACAAAAACAAATATTTAAAATAAAGAGAAAATATATATGTATATATATATATGTATATATATATTTTATTATACAAGCAGATCCCACATTACAATTTGCTTGTCCATGAAAACATACAGGTGTTTATTCTCTGCTGTAAAGTCTGTTGACTTTTAAGAGGCCAGCTATAATTTCTCTGAGCTTTAGTATTCTCATTAATAAAGTGAGTTTGGTAGAAAATTAACAGGAATATTTCAGTAATAAAATAGAAATGAGATTTTTAATTTAAAAAGATCAGTTATACATTTTAATCTTTTCACACATTTTCATGTATTCAAATTTTAATGATAAAATTCCAAAGTTCCTGTAGTTCCCAGGTAAGGACATCTATTGAATTCAAAGGGCACTTTTAGAGTCAATTAAGGTAGAGTCAATTAAGGTATTACTGTGTACAACAATTTTGATTTACGTGTATGTGTGTGTTTCTCCCCCATATTATAACATATTTCTATTTATATGGGTGGAATGCTGGGCCGCACCTTTAGAAGAAAGTCTAAGAATAGTTTGAGCACATTGGAACTTGTTGGGGAGTGGGAGAAAAAGCAGCAATAGCATGGTAGGAGGCCCTCATTAATCTGGGAGACAATTAGACGTTACTAAATAATAAGTGTAAGTGGTTGTAGAGGTGCAATATTCTTTGGACTTAAACAAAATTAAGGGGGCTCTGAAAGGAGTTCTACTTAGGATGCATTTCTTCTACGTATTAAGCTATTGCCTCTCACTGGTGATGTCTCTCAGCAGACAACACCGAAGCCTTACAAAGAAGGGAAGCTTCCCTCATCATCTTCAATTCAGTTGCCTTTGTAAACTACTTAAAAGTATGTATGTAGTTTTCCATCTTTTTCTCCACCAAAACACACATACAGACACACACACATAGTTATGACATACCCCCTATACTTATACCTTTCCCCAAGAATGATGAGAGAGAGTGATATAGCAGACCTAGAACAACAGAAAGGAAGCACGTATCAGCTCAAGTTCCGCTTTGTACAGCATCAGATTTTCTGTGTGTGTAACAGCCTATTGCAGAGAATCTGGAACAGGGATATATTAAGAAAAGAGTGAAATTATGATACTGGTCAATATTACACATCTTTAAATGGCATGCAATAATCCGATATGACGATTTAATTTAGTGTTAAGAGTCATCTGCCCTAGAGTGGCACACATAATTAAGTTCTGGGTACCTGTTAATTCATCTTGAATAGCTCCAGCTACCAAATTATTAAGTACTTTTCACATGTTAACTTCTATGTGAAGGGCCTGGCGCATATTCTCATCTAATTCTCGCAGCACCCCATAAGAAGTAGACATTAGTATGCTCATTTTACAGATGAGAAAAAGAATGTGGCTCAAAAGAGTTGTATAACTTACCTGAGTATCACAGGAAAAAAGTCATCAGGCAAGGATGCAAATTCAGGTCTGTCAGGCTTTGATCCTCCTGTCCTTAGCACTGTGAAATCCCTGTAGCAGTGAATGGAATCGGCAAAGGCTTATCAGGAAGAAGGTGAAGGGGATTTCTTTAGAATTCTATTACTATTCATGTTCTGGGAAACACTCTGGACTTTCTCTAAAATACATTTCTTGAAATCCATGCTATGGAGTGTGTTTTTAAATAAGTACTTAGGCTCCTTAAAATTTTTTATTACTTAGAAAAAAAGTCTATTTCGTGAATAGGATTTTAAAGAGGCATCAGTGTTTTTTTTTTGTTTGTTTTTTGTTTTTTTTAAGAGATGGGGTTTCACTGTGTTCTCCAGGCTGGAGTGCAGTGGCTATTCACAAGTGTGATCATAGCTCACTGCAACCTTGAACTCCTGGCCTAAGCAATCCTCTTGCCTCAGCCTCCCAAGCATCTGGGATTACAGGCACCATCAGTATTAATTCTCATAATAGAGCTGAAATAAATTGTTCTCCAAATAGTAGATTTCTTCATTACCCCAAATTCAACATGTCTTTATGCATGTGGGATGACTGTTGCTATATAGAGCCTCTAAGTCATGATGAAGACCTAAAAAATTCCAAAGCTGTAGGAGCAGACCACAAAAAAAAGAAAAGAAAAAAGAAAACCAGCAACACATACATACATTAGGTCAGTGTTTCCAGTGTTTTTTGAATATGAACCACAATAAGAAACACATTTTATACACTCTGAAAATTTCTAATTTAATATAGTCTAGCCATGTCTTTTACATTCTAATTCAATACATGTGTGCATTATATGTGTAAATTATTGTTGCAACCCACTGAATTGATTTCATGACCCTGCAATGTGCTTGATCAACAGTCGGAAAAAAACATTGCCGTAGCTAATAGCTACTAAAATAACACATTCAATAAGTTTGTGGCAAGATATTTTGTCTCAGATGTCACAGATATAATGGATTCTGCAGTGGAAAATATGAAACTCTTTATTTGAATTCCAAAGGACAAAGTGCAAAAGGTGTAAATTCTATAAAGCAACCATCTTATGTGTTTTTATCACTGCGTACAGCTGTGCCTTATAAATACTAAGTGCCTAGTGAAAATTTTTATACTTTGTCTTATTGTCTATGTACATACAGAAAGATACATACATCTCAGTGAATATTTCCTTTATTGACTAAATGAATGATTAGTATATTCAAAAGATACAAATTAAATCTCTAAAAAAATACTTTCCTCTTATATTAGACAAGTGGAATATTTTGCATGTATGTGAGACCTCATTACTCTTGATCTTTTGTTTTTGTCTCACAGTTGTAACCAATGTAAATACTTGGTGAATTAGATTGTAGAATGAACTCATATTGTCTAAAAATAGTAGTCATCTTCTTTCACAGTTTTAAAGAGACAAACTACATGCTACCAAAAAATTTGAAGAGAATAGAAGATCTAACTTTGAATTTTCAGAGTTTTATGGCTTTATTATGGCTCTGTTGCTATAGACATACTGATTCACCACCTATATCCCTGTGACAGTAGCATGCACCAAAAATAACACAAAATGGGAATTGAACAGTGGTACTTGAGCTACAAAATGATATTGTACTTCGCTTCTTGTTTCCGGGCTCCAAGTGGAGGTTTTTCCAATTTCTTGGTGTTCTTTGGGAAAAGAATTTTATGACACACCACATAAGCCAAGCACGTGAAAGCTTTTATTGAAAACAAAAGTACACTTTTAGGGCAGGCTGGAAAAGAGCAGCTGCACTGGGAGGAAGTGGTTTCAGATCTATTGTAGTCTTACTGATTGAAGGGAGGAATGTTCAAGGAGAAGGGGTTGGCTTTTACTAAGAATTTGGATATTAATTCCTGGAATTGGGGTCCCTCTCATTTTTGTACTTTATATGGTTGTTTCAGAAGTGTCATGGTGATTTCAAGGGCAGAGAAATTTTAAAACTGCAATGTAAATGATGTTGTAACTAGCCAAAGTTCATGTAAGGTGGCAGAGATAGCTGACAAGCCAGTGGAAGCACATTCTTTCCTGTGGTTATCAGCCCCTCTAGTTAGCTTCTGCTTCTGAGCTATTTATTGTAACACCTGCACCTGATCTTCAAATCCCTGCGTCTGGTTTCAGCCCTGTATCTTAGTCTCCTACGCTAACATTAAGACTATGAGACTATGATGGTGCTTGATGAAATTGCTTTATTAGTTTATACATTAATATTTTCTCTTGTCCTTCTCAGGCCTGAGACCCGAGCATGGGAACAATATTAATGACAATATTTTTTTAAAAAGGTGAAAGATTTATACTGTCCGAAGAGAAAGCAGAGTTAATGACAATATTTTGACTTGAAATCAGGTACTGCACACTAACTTACTGTCCGTGAATAATCTTGTATGCCTCTATCTGAAAGAATTTGAACTGGGCCTTGACAAATGATAAGGATTTGAATTAAAAATCAGTTGATTTTTGTAAGAAAAATAAGTAGTTTTTAAAAGACATGGTTTGTTCAGAAAGCAGTGAGTAGACCAGTTTGGTTTGAGTTGAGAAATGGTATCAGCCAACATTCTCAAATCCAGGCAAACACACCTCTAATTGTATTTCAAGATTTTCCAGAGATTATATAGGTATGGATGTCCTGTTCCAAATTTTCAACTTTCAAATGCACTCTTTCCTAATTTTCATCTGTCTGAGAATGACTCCATAGCTTGTTACTTCTCTTTTCCAACTTCTCTATCTCTACCAATCTTTTATTTTAAAAATAAATAAGGAACAATTTTTATCACTTGTACTATGATACATTTCTCAGGATATAAAAAGTTGAGAGTGGGGAGGGGGTTGGCTAAACAAAAGGTCAAATTGAGAATATATTACAACTGAAGTAAAAAGTTAAATAAGTAAATGTAAAAAAATACCAACAGCAGGTTAAGAAGTATTGAATAGGCAGCATATGTATTTATCCATGCCACCCATTCATAGCAAAAATCTCTCTCTTTTGCAGAATTATAAATAAAAAATCAGTTGGTGATGGTGGGATAATATTAATACATTTATTTGAATTGAAAAATTCAACCGTTTTTCTGATAAAAGTAAGGCTGGTTTTACTGATAATGTAATTTATATGGCAGACATGCTCCGTCGTTGGGATAAACTCATCTAGAACCCCCTAACTTTGGAACGTTCCACAAAATACATTTGAAACATACAATATTGTTATATCAGTATCAGGCATTTTATCCTTATCAAATATTAAAATTTTGGTATTAAAAGTATTTCAAATATCACCTTTAAAATACTGAAGGTGATACAGGTTTAAAAGTATTTTAGGAGATGTGTGAGAAAAAGCTATTTAAAGAAGAGGAATATGAAAAAGCAGAGAAACATCAATTTGGAAAGCAGCTTAGGGCTCAGGTATGCAGGCTTCGAATCATAAGGAATTTGGAATTCATCCTCAAGGCACTAAAACTTTAAAGTGCTTATATCAGCTTATCCTTTTTTAGGCTATTACATTTCAAATTAATAAAATATATTTCTTTAAAAATATCAAACAGAAATTTCATTAACTGAAAAAGCTTTTCATTTTTAACATTAGTTTGGGTTTGAGGCTTAATGTGTTAGACAACCATTCTAATTAATATTTCTGAGACATAGAATTTTAAAAATTTTATTAATGGCATGTTAGTGAGGCACAAAGACATGTAATAAGTTAAAGATAAAAACACTCAGTATCTTAATGCTAAAATCAGTTCCTCTTAATTATTACAAATTAAAATATTGTTATTGACTAGATGGATGTTTTGTAAATAATTTTTAGATGGGGATTGTTTCTTCAATAAAATCTTAGGAAAAACAAAACCAATGTAAAACACAGGGACAGGGAGATCATCCCTCACTAATGACAGGTGTCTGCAACACCCTTCATACTCTTAAAGTATAGCTGGAAAACACTGGCTTCAACCGTTTTCTCTAGGGTCATTGTGTGCTTTTCTCATGTATATTCAGTGGATCTATAAAAAATAGAACCTGATCACAAATTATGTAAATACTTCTGTATCCACATTTTATCAAAATAAATTTCCTCCTCACTGTAAATGTTTATCATTTATTGTCATCATGACAGTAAGTCTCAACCTTTATTGTCATCATGCTTTCGCACTTTCACCATACTTGCCCTCTGACTTTCCTTTGGTTTGAATTAATAAAATAATTGAAAGATTTAAGGTATAATCTCCTCTTGTTAATTTTCTATCTCTGTAGCAATTGAAATCCCCTTTAAGTAACAAGTGGTCTCCTGTACACCAGAACTTGCTTTGAATCAGCGTATTTGTGACAAAACAAGTAACCTTTATCCCGAATTTACAGGATATATCAAGATCCTGAAAATCCCAGGGATTAAGAATAGAAAGAAAAAATTTTATTTGATATAGTTTTGATTTTGTTAATTTTATTAAGATGCTAAATACAAAATTTTTGTTACAAGTGAACCCATATGCTGCCTTTTATCATTTTGGTTTTTAGAAACTTAAAAAATTTAGTTTCAATATATGTTCTGTATTCGATGGTGATCCAATTATGCCCTTAAGATTTCTGTGGATTTCCAGGGGACTTTCTCTAGCTTCAATTTCCTGTAACATCTTCTTTTCTTTCGCCTACATACATCATATGAAAGTTCTTTCCTTGGTCATGGCAGCATCCCAAATATGTATCCCTGTCATTTCCTGGATTTCTTCACTTTCTTAAGCTCCTAAAAGGCACACAGTTATTCATGCATGGTTTTTGATTTTGTAAACACCTAAGGTTTTAAGGAATGGAGTGTTTACATTGTGGTATGCAAACAGTTTAAATGCAACATTAGACATCCTATTATTTAAAATTATTTTACTATATTGCTGAGTCATTCTTGCTGTCTTGCCCATCTTCTTTTCCTCTTTCCCTCCCTTTCATGGACAATAACCAAAAAATTCTTCCATTTATGTGAATATACAATTGTATATTTTTCTAAAAAAATGATGGAAAAATATCACCAATTTGTTAATAGAATTTATATCAGATAATGAAATGAAACACGAGGATGTAACACACTTTTTATTTAGACATTTCTGTGTTTTTAAAACTGTTACAAAAAGCATATGTCATGGGACAAAATTATAACTCAGTTCAAGGCTCCAGTTTTAGTGTTCTGTCCCTCAGGGACAAAGAAAATCTTGTGATTTGTTCGCTTTTCTTATTAGTTGTAGGCCCTTTCTATTTTGCTAAAGAAGGATTAGATCAACCTGCATGATTCACAAAGAGAAAAAGAATAGGGAGAGAAAGAGAAAAGATGGGAAGTACTGGAGGTATTTATCAGATACTAGAAAAGTGAATGGGGTAGAAAAGGCACTATGAATTTAGATTATTTTCATGGATTTCCAGATATGCAAATAAAGGTTTCGAACTATTAAAATTTACTTTGTGCTGCTGAACCGTTTCTTTGACCCTGACACCACTCTGAAATTGAATTACATGCTTCTTGTCTTTAACCAGGTTACAAAAGTATTAATTTTGAAATTTGAATGACTGGAAAATAAGGAAAGAGACAATAAGAGGAACAGTTAATTAAATGCCATATTTTTAAATGTGTCTGCTAGTCACTGCTTTATTCTTACAGATGCTCTAGTAATTATCAGTTAAGTAAAAGTTATTATAGACATATTTATTCTTTGTTCGTGATAAAATATTTGCTGAAGTCAAGAATTTCTTCTCTTTATCTTTTTCTTATTTCTTGAATTATAAATCAGTGCAAATATTCACCTTCAATATATTTTAGGTGTAATTAATGATTGCTACTTCATTTCTTGCTGGGAACTATTTCTGAATTTTTAAAACAAGTTACTATAAATTAGCATTTTGTCATTCTGCCTTTTATCCTCTAGTACTTGTGGAGGACAAAAAAGCAATTCATTAATACATGTTTGTTTTTTATTTTTCTTTTTCCTCCATTATTTTCCTAAGTTTCGTTGGATCTCATACTGCAATTTACCAATTTTTTTTATTTTATCAGGAAGCAACACAAGAGAAATTTACCATAAGTAATGTAAATGTCTGCAAATTAGCAATGGCATTTTTTTTCTTTTTAAATCATTGTCTCTGTAACAGCATGTAATACATAGATGTTTTCAATGATTTGCCGTCAGCACGTCATTTCATTTTTCTTAAGTTACTACACTTCCCCCTTACCAAGTTCCAAGTTGGTTTCCTTTTTTTTGTTTTAAGGCAGTCTCTCTCTGTCACCCTGGGTAGAATGTGGTGGTGTCATCTTAGCTCATTGATTGCAACCTCAAACTCCCTCCTGGGCTCAAGCGATGTTCCTGCCTCAGCCTCCCGAGTAGGGGGGACCACAGGCATGCCACTGTGCCATGCTAATTTTTCTATTTTTAGTAGAGATGGGGGGAGTCTTGCTGTTGCTCAGGCTGGTCTCAAACTCCTGAGGTCAAGCAATCCTCCAGCATTGGCCTCCGGGAGTACTAGGATTACAGTCATTAGTCACCGCAGCCCCACCTGTGGTTTCCTCTTTTGATCATCAAAAACTAAACCAGGAAGGTAGAAACAAAATACTTCTGACCATACCAGAGTTTATCAAAGAGGGATAGTGGGAAATCATCCAATCTAGTCAAAGACTTTTGCAAAGAAAGTAGTTCTAATACTTCCTACTGATTTACATTTTATTTGGAATAATGCATAATTGGCTAACTAGTCAATCAAACATCTAACCATGTACATTATTTCAAAATTCGTGAAATTAATGGTTACATAGTTTCCGAAGGTAAGTATATAAAATGTGATTTTCAATTAATTAATAACTTTATTTAATCATGTCGAGTGTTTTGTAGACTATTTCTATTGTCATGACACTTATAAAAATAGTTTACTTTCCTAAAAGCAATATGTAAAGACTGATTCAGCTAGATTTTGCCGGAAAAATAAATAAATAAATTAATTAATTAAAATAATAGCTTTTGCCCAAAACGTAATAACATAAAACCTTATACATTCATTATTTCTCTCAACTTTATTCATCGACCAGGCAGTTTTTCTTGTTTATACAAACTGATCTGGGGCTTAATAATCTAGAATGTCCTCACATAAATGTCTAGGTTGGTTATGGTGGTTGAGATGGCACTCCACGTGGTCTCTCACCCAGTAGGAGAGTCCAAGCTTGATCATGTGATGACAAAATGGTTCCCAGCAGCTAGAGAGAGCAAGCCTCATTGTGTAAGTCCTTCCTAATCCTCTGTTTATGGCAAGTCTACTAATGTCCCACTAGCCAATACAAGTCACAAGGTTGAACCCAAACTGAAGGGATGAAGAAACTGACCCCACCTCCTGATAGGGTAATGGTAGTGACTTTGCTAAGGGGCATACTGTGATGGGAGGAATTTGTGGCCACTTTACAAGCTACCACAAAAGCTATCATTATTTTTTGTCTGAATACTTTTATAGCACTTCTTTATTTTGTAGTTTACCAATGACACTTTCTCTGAAAAGATTGAATTGTGTATGTATGCATTTGTTTTAAAAGAAGTAAACATCTGTTAGTTAAACTTAATGAGATAGATTTTATTTTTTAATTAAAATCAGATAAAATTCCTGGATTTTTATTATTCTATATTTATAGCAGAATTTTTTAGGCCATTTAAAGAACTTTATAGAAGAATTTTTAATGATTTTTGAAGATAGGGAAAACCTACTTATTGAGTTTTTTTTTTTTTTAAGTCCTGATTTTGGGACATTTAATCTTTCCTTCAATTTTAAAATAAGCAATGTGAGTATTAGAAATATTGGATGCTGTGATTATATATATAAACAAATATAATTTATATGGCATTACTGTGAATTATAAGTCATCTATCCTGCTAATAATTGTTCATCTCTTTGAATTCATGTGATTATGTTGTTCTTATGATAATAATATTGGTAGATTAGTTTTTGACATTAATTGCCCTAAGAAGATTTACACCTTGGCTTTATATTATATTAAAATGAATACCAGTCAAAATAAGGTATGTGTTCAATATATTTTGTCTAGAATCTTTACACCATAAATCACCCTAAGTTAGTATATATTTTTGTAATGCATTATTATATGCTGCTTGCCTCAATACTTGATTTAATGAATATTATAGATTTTTACATATTCACCATAGTCTTACCTTCTCTAAATTATCACTTACTGATAGTTTCACTAAGTATACAGGTCTTTGAAACTTGATTCTTTTTTATTTTCTATTTTAGTCAATGTCTTACTGCTATAATATAACCAAATTATATCCATATATATTATATATTATTATATATTAATGTATATAATATATATTAATATAAAATGTTATATATTAATGTAAATATATATTAATGTAAATATTAATTATATTAATGTAAATATATATTAATGTAAAAATGTGTGTGCTATTTCTGGACTTATCATTGAATAATTTATTTTTAATTTTACACAGTTAAAATAACCTTAGAGCTTAAAATTATAGCCATAGAGAATATTTATTAACTACTTTGGCCACTTTTTGAGGAAGTAAAATAAATTCTAAGAAGAATGATACATTACCATAGTTATTAGATATAAAGCTATATAACTTGTATATATATTTAGGTTTTTTCTGGGATAGAAATACTTTCATTATTTTCATTTGAAAATAATATTGCCACATCATTTATAGATGACCTGGTGATTTTGTTATTCTTATTTTCACAAATGTAAAACCATTATTAAAAAATATAGCAAATTAATAATATATGAATCATCATTTTCACTATGTGTTTCAGAAAAGTACTAAGAATAAATTGGGAAGATGATACATGAGAACTGGAGTACTAATGGTTTATGCTGTCTTAGAAATATATTTATTTATTTTAGATAAAAATTATAACTGGCCAACTAAGGGAATAATTTCTATCTAACCTGTGTAGATACAACACAACTCCATTTATTATTTAAGTGATTAAGATAAAATTTACAGTCTCTAACATTGTTGAAGTTACTAAGAAAAGATAGAGTCAATAATGAAATTAACATGAACCCATACTCCTTTATTTTTAGAATAAAAAATAACATTGATTAATATTTTGTTACTTAATGTAATTGGCTATCTATTATTTTCACTGGCAACCAAGAAGACGCCAGTGTTTCAGGATGTCATTGATGTGTTATGCTTCGCTGGAAGTTTTTTAGAGTCATTCAGCTGTAACAAAAATATATATATTTGGAGCAAATAATTTCAGTTTGACACTTCTGTGAATCTACTGACATATTGTTTATTGAAGCAATGTTTGATTTTGTACACAAGTAGTTAGAGTTCATCACAAAATTTCCAGCCTATGAACAACCAGCTCCTGTGTGTTTCTGTGTGTGTATAATAGTGGTTTTTAAATAAATGTATGTACTGTGTGATATCAGTGGAGTTTTCAATCTACATAATAATTTAATCTATTTACAGAAATTATACAATATTCCAAAATTATTTGTAATGTCAAGTGGTTATAACAACTAGAAAATATTATAACTGGCCGTAGAAAAATGTCAAGGTATTTTGACATATGCCCATCGCCATCTAGAAAAGACAGTATTCTAAATATAGACTGTTGATCTAGTTTTAGATAGATTATATCTAGATTTGATATTGCTAAAATTGGTGAACATATTCATTAAAATAACTATATCGAGGTTTTTCTCTTGAATGTGGCTGAGTTGAGCAGTTTCTACTCCTTGCATCTTCTAAAGACAACTGAAAACAATGAGGATTAAACATACCAACCGTGGTAAATCTTTCATCTTTTCTGAAAAGGGGTAGAAAGTTGGTAAATGCTTAATTACCGTTCTCTTAGAAAAGTTTTCTGTGTCTCAGATCACTAAATTCCCTATAATTTTAACCTACTGTAATAGGTCCGTGAACATCAGTAGTTAATTGCCCTTATTCACCTTTCATTAACTAGTTTGACAGTTTATATAGATTGGGGAATTATTGAGATTGCATTATTTTATATTTATAAAATTGTGCCAATCTTCATGCTAATTGGGAATTAGTGGCATATTTATATCAAAACTGGCACATTGCATTTGGGATTAAAAGTCCAAGTAACTGATGAAGATTCTATGTAATGTAAAATTTTACTGGGAAATAACTGACTTTTTGTAAGCGGACAGGAGACATTTAGTTTTGATCCTTGGAATTTCATTATTTACAAAGGTTTGTGTTTGGGAAAATTGAAATATCTCATTTTTCTGAAATCCTATTCTACTTGTCTATACAGACGAAAAAAATTGGCATTCATGCATGGCAGGCTTAGAGTCTGAATAAAATCTGAATCATTCATTCTTACATATATCGCAGGGATTTTTACTTTATTTGCATTAGATATGTGTTGCTAAATTGTGGTTTGTCACATATTCTTTTGATTTTTGTTTTCTTAAAATCTCTGTCTTTAGACTCGGCTTAAGCCTTAAAGGACATTTTGGCTGTACATTTTAGATCACTTCTGAAAAATTCATAGGGTTAATATATCTTTGGTAAATCATTATGTTTACTTTTCCCCAGGGATATGGAGGTGGCCATTCTATTCTCCATATCTTTAAATTTAAAGAATCATGAAAAGGCTTTTAAAATTGTTTAGATGTTACACATTAATAAACTCTACTAAAAGTGTATTTTGTATACTACTGCTGGAAAATAATAGCAATAGTAATATTCTAATCATGACATCTAATATTTATTGAGTAATTGCTATGTGTAACATAATATGTTAAATGTATTTTTAAACTATTTCATGTAATCCTCAGAAGAGCCAATGATATTGGTACTATTATCCCACCTTATAGATAAGAAATTTAGGTTTGAAACTGTTAAGCAACTTATCTAAAGTCACATGTGAAGTAAATGATAGAGACAGAATGTGACCTTGGTAGAGACAGATCTAATAGTCTTCAGCAACATACACTAGATTACTGTGTCATAGTGACATAGGTATAACATATGAACATGGGATATTTTAGGGGCTAATACACATTAAGTAGTCTTTTCCTTCATCAACAATAGCATGTTTCTTTGTTCCCTACCTTGAACCTCATCTTAGGGTATGCCGAATTTTTTGTTGAGCCTTGTTCTTTTGAATTGATGCCTTTGCATGAGTTTCTTCTTCTCCTCTTAACGTTTTCTTAAATTTCACCTTACTCATCACTATTTGTCATAATAATTGATTCAGGAGCCGTATCCTTCAGCAGACCTCCCTAAACTGTTTTTGCCATCCATAATTGGGTAGGTGCCCTCATGTCTACCACAGGTTCATTTGTACAAAATCTCTAGGACACTTGAATATGTACTACAATTGTTTGTTCATTTTCCCATTTCCTGAATGGAAAAATTAAAATCAGGGTCTCTCTTACTTATCTTTTGCATCTAGCTCTTAGTTATACTTGATAATTATTTGTTACATTAATCAATTAGTTAATGATGCTTGGTAAAATAAAACACTAAATCAGGATATCTATATATCACAGTCTTGAGCCTGGAGGCTTAAAAATTCTTATAACCTATTGAATTGTTCATTGATACATTCTATTAAGATGATGGAGCGAAGATTAGAAAAGTCCATTATTCTTTCCTTTTTTCTGTCTGAATGTATTATAAAAGTAGTTGGGGCCTTTAGACAGAAACTAAGGGCCTAGATTATACAATAAAATTTCTATTTTTGATAAGTGGGAGAAGCCCAGCTAAGATAGGGCTGATTTAAATTTTCTTAAGAAAATACCTTTGATAAATATTCTCATGTACCCGAGTTTTCTTTAAATCTTATAGAAAATAGAAAAAATGTGCACAGCAAGAGTCCTCTTATAACTCCACCAAAAGGAAGATATAGCAAAGTTAAAATATTTAAGTTAGATGCAGGTTGTACATAAAATACTACTTTTCTGAAGCAAGGATAAGAACTTTTTTTGCATCTCCTACAATTTGAGAGATATTTTAGTGTAATTTATTAGTAAAGCAACTAATACCTAGAATGGGAAAAACTGTGGAAAAGAACAAAGTTAGATAACTCACATTTTACAATTTCAAGATTTGCTACTAAACTACATTAGTCAAAAGGTGGTAGTAACATAAAAATAAAAATACAGAAATAAACTCATTCATCTATACATCTGTGGTCAATTGATTTATTTTTCTTTTTAAAAAATTTCTGATTGACACATAATAATACATGCTTATGGGGTACAATATCGTGTTTCGATAAGTGTATAAATTGTGCACTGATTAAGTCAGGGTAATTAGAATATCCAGCACTTTAAACATTCTTTATTTCTTTGTGATGAGAACATTCAGAAACCTCTCTTCTAGCTATTAATATTTTGAAATATACAATACATTATTGTTAACTCTAGCCATCCTGCTATACAATAGACCACCAGAATGTATTCCTCCTATCTAATTGTAGTTTTGTACCTGTTTAACAATCTCTCACCCTATTCCTCCACCTTCTACCCTTCCCACCCTCTGGTAGCTACTGTTCTGTGCTCTATTTCTATGAGAACAACTTTTTTAGATTCAACATAAGGTACAATAATGTAGTATTTGTTTTCCTGTTCCTGACTTATTTCACCTAACATAATGTCCTTCAGATTCATTCATGTTACAAATGACAGGATTTCATTATTTTTTATGGCTGAATGGTACTCCATTTTGTATATATACCACATTTTCTTTATCTATTAATCCTTTGATGGACATTTAGGTAGATTCCATGTCTTAACTATTATGAATAGTGCTGCAATATACATAGGAGTGCAGATATCTCTTAATCATACTGATTCGATTTTCTTTGGATATATATCCAGTAGTTGGACTGCTGGATAACATGGTAGTTCTATTTTTAACTTTTGGGAGAACCTACATACTGTTTTACATATGACTGTGCTAATTTACTTTCCCACAAGCAGTATGTAAATGCTCCTTTTTCTCCATGTTGTCATCAACACATGTTATGTTTTGGTTTTTATATAGTAGCCATTCCTCATGGAGGGAGGTGATATCTCATTGCAGTTTTGATTTGCATTTCCCTGATGATTAGAGATGTTGAACATTTCCTCAGTGCTCTGTTGGCCATTTATATGTCTTCTTTTGAGAACTGTCTATTCAGGTTTTTGCCCATTTTTAATTGAGTTATTTTCGTTGTTGAGTTATTTGAATTCCTTAAATATTTTGCATATAGGCCCATTTGCAAATATATTCTCCTATTCCATAGGTTGTCTTTTTGCTCTGTTGATTGTTTTTGTTGCTACGCATAAGCTTTTTAGTTTTATGTAATTCCATTTGTATATATTTGCTTTTATTGCCCATGCTTTTCAGGTTTTATCCAAAAAATTGTTACCTAGACCAATATCATGGAACTGTCCCCTATGTTTTCTTCTAGTAGGTTTGTAGTTGGGGTCTTACATTTAAGTTTTTAATCCATTTTGAGTTAACTTTTCTGTATGGTTAGAGATAGGGATCTAATTCCATTCTTCTGCATCTGTATGTACGATTTTCCCAGAACCATTTGTTAAAGAGGCTGTCTTTTCCCCATTGTGTGTACTTGGCATCTTTGTGAAAATGAATTGGCTATAGATACATGAGTTTATTTCTTGGCTCTCTATACAAAGCTGTAGTAACCAAAACAGCATGTTACTGGCATAAAAACAGATTCATAAACCAATGGTCAATTGACTTTTGACAAGAGTGCCAAAACCATTCAATAGGGAATGAGTGGTCTCTTCAATAAAAAGACACAAGGATAACTGGCTATCCACATGTTAACAAATGAACTTGGACCATTATCTACATCATATTAAAAAATTAATCTAAAAGCATCAAAGGCCTAAATGTAAAAACTGAAACTAAAAAAAATTTGGAGAAAACACAGGAGTAAATTTTCATGACTTTGGATTTAGCAACGGTTTATTAGATACAATATCAAAATCACAAACAGGAAAATAAAAATAATAGATAAATTACACCTCAAAATTTAAAAATATATATCAAAGGAGAATATCAAGAGAGTAGGAAAAAAACCCACACAATGGGAGAAAATATTTGTAAAAAATATATCTCATAATGCTCTAATGTCCAGAATATATAAATAAATTCTACAATTAAAAACAAAAGACAATTAACTCAATTACAAAATGAGCAAACAATTAAATAGACATTCTCCAAAGAGGACATACAAATAGATATCAAGCACAGGAAAGATGCTCAGCACCATTAGTCACCAGGAAAACACAAATCAAAACCACAATGAGAAACCGTTGCAGAGCCGCTGGAACAGTTATAATAAAAAGGACAGAAAATAACACATATTGGTGAAAATATGGCATAATTGGAACACTCATACATTGTTAGTAGAAGTGTAAAATAGGACAGCCGCTGTGGAAAACAGTTTGGCAGTTCCTCAAAAGGATAAAAAGTAATAAAATATTACCTAGCAATTCCACTCCTGAGTGTATACTCAGAGAATTGAAAACTATATAAATAAAAACTTGCACAGAAATGTTCATAGATTATTTTGCCTCCTGATTCAGATTTAATCCCATTTGAACAAAATCCCCAGTCATATGGCTCAGAAGTCTTATATTTCACTTCCACCATTCAGAACGATGGTGACAAAATGAAAAGGAATTGAACAAAGCTCTAAAGCTAATTGACTTTCGTACTTAGACCTATCTCATTTAGACCAAGAACAAGATGTTAGTTAATATATTAAGTTAAAGAATGAGTTTTCCATGAGGGTCAACTGAGCTTTATTTTCTATAAGGAATAAATTGGGAAAAAATAAGTATGATGCATGAAGATTCAGATTAGAAATCACAGAGTATTTTCTGAAATTTCAGAGTTATTAAACATCAGAATAACTGCTACTGAGGCTGTGAATCTACCCATACTGTGTAGATGCTAGGACTGGATTTCATTTACTAAATATCTATTTGGAGTAATATACATGGCTTTAACCTGTCAAAAGCTGTGCAGTGAAGGTAGCTATAGCCAACATTGTGATATGTTAACATATGCTGTAGTTACAGATTCTTCATGCATCTATACTTTTTTGTTGTAATGAAGTAGATTCAAAATTTATTTTTATTGTGAAGAGATTAGAGAGATTTATGGGTTCATCTAATCCAGCCTCCTGCGACTGTATCCTTATTCTCTTTATTATAGAATTAGGTAAAAAGAAAGGGTAATGTAGGGGAAAAAAGGTAGTTTCCTCTAAAGAGTTCAAAATTTGCATGCACATTGTTGAGGTAAACTGTAATTTAGTACGTTTTAGCTTTCGAGTACCTGGCTATATATAGTTATGGTGATTAAAAAAAAAGCAGCATAGAGGTGAATTCCAAATTTATACTTGTTATGTTTTAGGAACGTTCTTTATCTAAATTCTCAAAGAAAACCAAAGGTGAACTCATTGCCTTTCCCCTCTTCCTCCTGCTCCCTGTGGATTTATTGCACTCCTTAATAAAGTGTTAGCACATAAGCTTTTACCTCAGGCTCTGATTTCTAGGGTATTAAACCTAAGATGGTAATTAAGATTAAATTATATAGCAAGAGCAGAAGTGGAGCAATATCTTCCTATTATTTCATTTTGCAGAGACATTTCCCCATTAAATGCCTAGACTGGGAACCAGGGCCATTTCTTTAACACATCAATTTATCAGGAAAGATACATAGCCTTCTAGGCATTTATGACAGCAATTACCATGCTTTTTGTGGGCTGACCATTTAAAACTACCTTGTGGATCATTAAAGATATGTCTTAGGGGTTTTGTGCATATTTTCAGTACATTAGAAACACAAAGACCCTTGTAGAGGTAGATCATAGAAGAACACTAGGCTCTTTTTATGACGTCTTAATGTTGTGCTACTCCTCTTAGTAATCTAAATATTTGGTGTGGTATTTAGAAGTATATTCAGTTATATACCAAGAAGATTATGTCAAATAGATTTCTATCTCATTAGCATAATACATGCAGCTTGGATAGGAGCAATATAGAAAATACAGAAACCTCTGAGATCTGTTAATCATATTTCACAATCTTTCATCCTCTTTTTAAGACTTTTTTCAAGTTGACATGAGTTGCATAATAACTATGGGTACTTGGTCAGGGGAATCTTACGTACCTAAGATCTAACTTTATGGTTTCTCTGTGTACTTTTGTCATTGAGGTCACATTGCTCACTGTAGTTTGACAAAGATACCTGGAGGGCTGAATAAAAGAGAAGCAGATCATGTGGATGTTGTAGTATGCTAGTTACTATCACATGGTTTTACAATAAATGGAACTAATAAATGTTATATAATTTACTCAGTTGATTCTTCCACTGCATACCCCGTGTTTGTGTCCCACGTACTATGCTTGTGTAGGGGGTGAGGGAAAGCTTCCCCTCTACCCTCTCTAAAGTTTCACTGAAATCACTGACAATAGACAGATTAATAAGAGAAAATGGTATACACATTTATTTATGAACACATGGACAAAGGAATTATGCAAATATGAGACTCACAGAAGGACCAGATGGCAGAAGCTTAAATACCCTCTTCATAGGGGAGAGGGAAGTGGGGGGTGGGCATAGACAATTTTAGAAGGGTAGTAAATAATTTTTAAGGGGAACGGATGGGTCTGGAACACCAAACAATGGTTTAGAAATGATTCTCTTTAGAAACTGAATAGGACTTACAAGTTATGGAAAGGTGAAGGGCAGAGCTTCATTGTGAACAAAGGTCATCATATGTGGATAAGGGCTTTTGGTAATCTCTCTGAGCAGCCCTAAGAAGAATAGATAAAAAGTCTGTCTGGGAATAGTGATGACTGTTAGTCTAGTTTCTTCTCCAGTGGTTAATCTTCGCTGGTTATGTGATAAAATTCTAGGGAAGGGGTCTTAATACAATTACAATTTTGTTTTTAAAGAAATTTCCTTCTTCAGATAAGGAAATTCCAGAGAAAGTCCCTTGCTGTCCTTGGTAGGTGAAGAAACAAGAGAAGATTAGAAAGTTAGGCAGCTTCTAAGTCTTTCCAATTTCTTTTAATTTAAAGTTCTCAGAGTGACAGAGCACCATACTTGGGGATATCATTCTCTGTGCCCAAATAATTTGTGATGCTTTTTTTTTTCCTACCACAAGCATACTAGCAATTTAGTGACCTTTAATTCATAGAATTTTCAATCATTCATTTATTGATTATGATAAGGAGACTTTCAGTCAAGTTGAAAAGAGAGAGATGTAAACAAATAATATAGAATGATATATGTATGTATCCATACATCACATATGTATGCATATGATATATATATGTAATATGGCTGGATACATATTAGGAGCATTATTGGTCTAAATTTAGCAGAAAAGAGGAAGTAACTATTTCTGAGTGGAATATAATGTCATTTGAACTGCCATTTGAAGTTCACTAGATAAACATGAAAGAAAGGTAGTCCATGCAAAGGGAACAGGTTTGCAAAAATTGAAAATTATGAAAGAACATGACCCAATTAGCCATCTCTTTACAGTTGAACATTGTTGAACTTTAAGAGGATAAAACTGCAGAAAGATAGATGTCAGTAATGGGCAGCTAGGCAGATGTCACATGGAAAATATTGATTGTGTCATTCTGGGAAATTCACACTCTATTCAGTATGTGAGAAGAAACCAGAAATAGTTAAACAGAACCAGAGTGGTGGAGTAAAACAAAATTATCAAATTTGAATTTTTATTTTATTTATTTTTTATTATATTTATTTTTTTAATTTCAGAATATTATGGGGATACAAACATTTTGGTTGCATATAATGCCTTTGCCTCCTCACCCAAGCCAGAGCTACAAGCGTGCCCTTCCCTCATACAGTGCATTCTGTACCCGTTAGTTGTGAGCTTACCCACCCCCACCATCACCCTCCCACCTGTCTGGCACCCGATGAATATTACTTCCATGTGAGCACCTAAGTGTTGATCAGTTAGTACCAATTTGATGGCAAGTACACGTGGTTCTTATTTTTCCATTCTTGTGATACTTCACTTTGAAGGATGTGCTCCAGCTCTATCCAGTATAATATAAGGGGTGCTGGCTAGTTCACCATTGTTTTTTGTGGTTGAGTAGTATTCCATGGTATACATATACCACAATTTATTAATCCACTCATGTGTTGATGGGCACTTGTGTTGTTTCCACATCTTTGCAATTGTGAATTGTGCTGCCATAAACATTTAAGTGCAGACGTCTTTATTATAGAATGTCTTTTTTTTTTCCTTTGGGTAGATGCCTAGTACTGGGATTGCTGGATCAAATGGTATTTCTATTTTTAGTTCTTTGATATATCTCCAAATTACTTTCCACAGGGGTTGTACTAATTTGCAGTCACACCAGCAATGTAAGAGTGTTCCTATCTCTCCACATCCACACCAGCATTTGTTGTTTGGGCACTTTTTGATAAAGGCCATTCTCCTTGGAGTTAGGTGATATCTCATTGTGGTTTTGATTTGAATTTACCTGATAATTAGAGATGTTGAACACATTTTTATGTGTTTGCTGGCCATTATTTTGTCTTCTTTTGAAAAGTTTCTGTTCATGTCCTTTGCCCACATTTAATGGGGTTGTTTGATTTTTTCTTGTTAATTTTCTTAAATTCTATATAGATTTTTTTTCTGCATATTATGGGGGTACAAATGTTTAGGTTACGTTGCCCTTGCCTCCCCTCCCGAGTCAGAGCTTCAAGCGTGTCCATCCCCCAGATGGTGCGCATTGCACTCATTACGTATGTATATACCCATGCCCTCCTCCCCCCTCCCATCTGCCCGACGCCCAATAAATGTTATTCTTATATGTGCACTTAGGTGTTGATCAGTGAAACCAATTTGCTGGTGAGTACATGTGGTGCTTTATTTTTCCATTCTTGGGATACTTCACTTAGTAGAATGGGTTCCATACTATTCAGCTATAAGAAACAATGGTGAAATAGCACCTCTTGTATTTTCCCGGATAAAGCTGGAATCTATATAGAGTCTTGTTATCAGCCCTTTATTGGATTTGTAGCATGCAAATATTTTCTCCCATTCTGTAGCTTGTCTGTTTGCTCAAATGATAGTTTCCTTGGCTGCACAGAAGCTTTTTAATTTGATCAAGTCCCATTTATTTATTTTTGTTGCTGCTGTGATTGTTTTGGGGATCTTCTTCATAAATTCTTCGCCTAAGCCGATGTCTGTAACAGTTTTCCCAACATTTTCTTCTAGGATTCTTATAGTTTCATGCCTTAGGTTTAAGTCCGTTATCCATTGTGAGTTGATTTTTGTGAGAGGTGAGAGGTAAGGATCCAGTTTCAATCTTCTGAATGTGGTCATCCAGTTTTCCCAGAACCATTTATTGAATAGAGATAAATAATATTTCTTTGGTATACTTCACTTTTTAAAATGATGTTAATTAATGGGAAAACCTGAGACAGGGATATGAGTATGCTAAAAGTGTAGGGAGCAAATGAGTTTAGGGCCACAAATTTTACTTTATACAATGCTCAGATGATGCTGATTATGATGATGATGATTATAAGAGCTGTATTACAGTGAGTCTCTCCTATGTGAATACCTGAGTGGCGTAATACAAAATTATCAGCAATGAATTTTTGTGTAAAAAAATTGTATAAAGAAAGGGCATATTTGAGGTTGTCTAAATAAATGTTTAGGAAGCCCCCAAATGAACACTATTTAAAACTCTATTAGGAGTACATTTTGGAAGAGATTGTCACATATAATAACATGTTTAGGAAACTAAGAGAACCGTATATTAAATCCTGGTAACACCAGAAAAAAACGAATAACGGATAATTAGTGTTCAGAGGTTTTCATTCTTTATAACTCATACCTTGCTTTGAAATCAAGTGCTATTTGGCCTTGTCAAATGTTTCCGGTTAAAGTCCATCAGAGTTTGAAACCAACAGCTTGTACATAGCTTAGTAAGATGCAATATTGATGAAAACCAACTATCTACTTAATTTCTGCAGAATTAATAATAAAACTTATGAATGCTAAAAGATTGTCAGGTATTTCACCTAGCAATTCTCTAATTAAACATTAAAAAAAAAGATTGTCAGGTATTGAATTCAGTTGAAATTTTTAGTGAATTCCTCAATGGAGGTTAGAATATGCCTTCTATTACTTTCAATACTTTATTTTTTTCTGTCAAATATTCGGAATAGGATTTACTTTAGTACAATTTGAAACAGCAACAACAATAGCGTAAGAAATTGTGTGCTCAAAATTCTATTTTAACATACACAAATGAAATCTCAAGAAAACAAGCAAATATTAAAATGTTAGAATATATTTGGGAGAGATTTTCAAAGAGAAAGATACCCTAAAGAATTTTACTCTGAATCCTGTTTCTAACAAATACCATCAGGAGGAAAGAAGGCCATCTGTTTTGAGTGTTTGCTTGTTAGAAATTTGCAGATATGTTTGCTAAAAATAATTCCATTCTTCTTGTAAAACAACAAAAACAATTTTAACTTTTTCAGTTCACTAAGATATTAGGGTGGCCAAGTCCCTATGTTTTTGAGCTGATATAAGATATGAAATAAAATGCTTTGTTATGCAGCTCTTGAAAGGCTATTGCAATGTTCATTAGTTTTTATACTTAGTATTCAGGCTGCATTTGATATTGCTTGTGTTTCTTTTCTTTGTTAAAGACTAGTACTCAAAGAGTAAACTGCACACAACATGGTTGTTAGTTTTAATGTATGTTATTGCATATTTTTGGATTTTCTTGGTTGAAGATTCAAGATAGAATATGCAAAAATTCTCAATTGTTTAACATAAGAATTGGGGGTGGTGTAGCAGTATAGTTAGACATTTTGATTGAAAATAATAAAAATCCAAATTTAAATATTGTTACAAAGATTGGGAAAACTCACCAGGAGATTGGATGAGCACTACTTTCTTTGCATGTCCTGGAGAGTGTGAACCCTTGAATTGACTGCCCAGCTTAGGAGAAATGTGTGGCATGTGAGCTATTTCAGAAGGTAATCAAAAATGTTGTTCTCATTGCAAAATCAGAGACACTTGACTGGAATATAAAGGAAAGAAATATTCAGTCCTTTTCGAAGCGCAATAAAGTTTATTGTAATTAAAATAAAACAATAAGCCTAGGACTGTGCTATAAAGGAAATATTTAATAACGAAGAAGAGAATTCATTTTCTATTAATATTATTTTTAATTTTAATTATCGTTAAATCTTTTAATAAATAATTTTATAACTATTTAAAGGCCTTAGTGAATTATCGTCATTGAGGAAAAGTTCTTCAGTATGAGACTTAGGTGATCGAAATATCTTACCAACAAAATTATGAAATTTTATAGCACTTTTTTTACTTTAAACTTCATTCATTTTTTCTTTGACATTCACAATGGTATATTTGAGTTGATATAGAAATGGAAAAATAGTTTGTCATCTCCGCCTCCACCTAAGAGCTAATCCAAGTGATTTCTGAATTAAAAATTTTCACACAGGACCCTAGATTACATGTATAGGTCAAGGTATGACTATTTAAATGTAAAATTTGATTTCTACCATAGCTTTTTTTTTTTCCTGACTTAGGTCAAAGTTGAAGCTGAGATTATAACAAGCTGTTCACCAATGTTATTGATTCAGATTAATATTTTCAAGTAGACTGAGAGTCCTTCCCTAGTACCACAGAAACAGCCAGTGGGTTAAAATTAGCGGGAACATAATTTATTACCCAAACTAGGACACGTTTTAGTTTGAAAGGAGAGTGCTACACAGTAGCATGCAAGAGCCCACTCCTGGGTGCTTGCAAGAGATGATTGTATGAATTGACTCACAACCTTTAAGTTCAGTGGTGTCATATTGGTAGCTTGAAATTGGCCAAAGTAGGATCAATTGCACCAAAGAAATCTGTAGCATTTCAGAACTTTTATTCTTGGAGAGCCAGATAAACTTTTATAGAACACTTGTGATTATGCAAGACAATACTGCAAACTGGTACTGTCTCAGACAAATGTTGACACGTGATCACCCTATTTAAAATTGAATTTATATAGCTTAATTATCGACATTTCATTTAAGGCATTGGTAAGGGAATAGAAGCACTCAATATATGAAAAATTCTCTGATGGCCCATGGGTATTATATAAACAACACACTTATGATAAATGAAAATGGAAAAGTTTAACTTTGGTTTTTCAAGGCAAGATTCATAAAGAAGAGATGAAAAACTGGGATGGAGGCTTACAGCAATAGTTCTTCAGTTGTTTTTAGAAAGTACAAATGCTTTATAGCAGACATAGATCAGGATCATGACTTGGACAGCTGAGATTCTAGGAAACACTACTGAAAGGAGGTAGCGTACTTGCAGAGCAAGGCCCCATATCTGAACTCCAGATAAGCAGGCTGATCTGTCATCTGATCATTTTAATATTTCAATTATTAGATGGTCAACCGCCATATATGATTTTTTTCATGAAATTGCCTTATAAAGCCTACATTCACGTTTTTCCCATTTTATGGAAGAAAAGTATAGTCTTCACACAACCCAATCTTAGCTGATGTAGTACGCAGGGATATTAAAATCTCTTTAGACAGTAAGCAAAGAGATAATTTGGAATATTATTTTAGGGAATATTTTTAATTTACTAATCAAAACACCATAAACCCATTTGGTTTCATGTCTTCTGTTACATTTATTTTGTTGAGTTTGAAGCATGGCCCATTTTGTGATGTTCCAGATTCAGAAAAATCAGTATAGGTTGGTTTTAAAATACAACTTGGATATTTTTCAGGACTATCACATTTCTCAAAATACATTCAAATTTTTATATGATACCTCTCAGATTTAATCTTTATTTCAATAAGAAATTTAAAGACTTTCATGAAATCATGTCATCACATATTTATTCCATTTACAGCCAATCCTTATCTTATTTCACCTTATACAATGTTTAAAATTTTTCTCGCCTTATTAACAAAAAAAGACTTATTAAATTATAATTAAATATTTACAATACAACTAAACATATATAAAAACCACATTGTTTTTTAAAATTATTTAAGAGATAGCCATGCAAAAATATTTGAAGACTATTCATCCAATCAAACTTGGGCTGACCCAAGGGGGAGCGACTCTAGTCAGATGACTTCCTCTTCATATCTCATCTGTATACTCACTGGGGATGGTGAAGTTGACAGCATCATGTCTTAGGACCTTGTCCTCCAGAATTTTTGACTGAAGAGCTCTCTACACTACGAACAGAAATTTCTCTGTCATACAGATCAGTTCTCCAAAGGCAATCTGGGTTATAGAGATCATCCAAAAGTTGAAAACCGAATGGGTAGCTGTGCTACAGACTGTGCATCATAACCACCTTGTGAGCTATGCAAATATATGGTAGCTCAGGATTGTCTTCTGAGATCTGCATATTTCTGATGCAATGCCTAGTTTAGAAATAATCAAAAATTGCATGAAATAAGTAAACCTATATGATTCTATTTCTGGAAATTTATCCTAAGGAATTAGAGATTTACACAGTGATTTGCACAATAATTATGGCAAAAAATGTTGATATCTCATTACTTTTATTAGCAAAAATTAGTACTTCCTTAATATCCAAAAGCAGAATTATTGAATAAGTTAACCTACTGTCACAAAATTATTTGAGCCATTAAAATCAAAGTCTCAAATAATAATTGAAGTGTGAAAATACTTAAAATATAATGCTATGGTAAAACCTTAAACTTATCTCTAATACAGATCAATTGCATTTTTATGAAAAGAAATTGCAAAATCATAGAAAATATACAGACATGAAATGTTTATAATCATGTTTGATGTTATTAGTATTGTTTTAAATACGCTTTCTTATTTTATTCTTTTCTATTTCCTATTTACAGTGTATAAATTCTGCAAATTTGTAATTGCACTTAAGATATATATTTAATAATGTGACATAAACATATGTTTGAATTAATTATACAAATTCTGCCCATTAATTTATAGTCAAAATGTTGCATTCGAATTACGCATTCTAACATTATTCAATATACTTCAGGCACTCAAATGAGCACATTTAATGTTGAAGACTAATTATGTAATGACTTTTTAACAAATTAGTAATATAAAAGTATCATGTGCAAATGTATATATGATTTTAATTTAATAATCTTTGTTCTTACAAGTATCTCATGTTCTAATAACATATATATGCAACCATAAAGAAAATGGATTTTATTATGATAATTGAGAAGCAAGCCAATGATAAAATTTATAGGTTCTACAAATAAAGTATAACTGATATTTATTAAAATTCTATCCCCTAACTTTGATACTTAGGCAAAAATGCTGTATGAAAAACTATCTATGAGTTGTTAGTGAGCATAATGACTTTCTGCTGGGTTGTAGCAAATATAACAAGTATTACCTATCTGAATGCCAACTAGATTTTAACTTGAAATCTGAAAGGTCACGTGCAAAAATGGTACATAGTAAAGTTCAAGGCAATGCATATGTGTGTGTGTGTGTGGTGTGTGTGTGAGATTTCTATATGTGTTGTATGCCATTCTATGTATTGTATTTTCATTGTTTCTATTTATGTCCTTATATTTTATCACTAAAATCTTTCAAAGATTATAATAGATATTATCACTACAATATGAATAATAAATATAATTTCCCAAAACTTTCAAGTAAATTTGGCTATAACTTTATTTCATATACATATGTAAGTGCACATATGGAAGTAAAATTCAACAGAAATCAAGCAGGTGGGAGGGGGGTGGAGGGGATGGGTAAATTCACACCTAAGGGGTATAATGCACACTATGTGAGTGAAGGGCACACCTATAACTCTGACTCAAATTGTACAAAAGCAATTATATAACCAAAACGTGTATACCCCTGTAATAGTCTGAAATTTTTTAAAAAAGTAAGTACATGCATGCTAATTTTTTGAAATGCTACAGTTGACCAATTTTGAATAGTCTAAATTTGATTTTACCTAGCAACAGATGTAAGAAAAATGAAGAAAAAAAAAACTAATAAAAAATAGAATGTTTTTCCATATCATAAGAGTGTATACTTCTGAGCAAAGAATATGATATAAATACAAAATAAATAGGTAAAGAAAAGCTTTGAAAGATTGTTAAATATATGCAACAATTACAACTGAAACATTTTAGACCAATGAACCCAACCTTCTCACTCTACAGATAAGTGAACTGAGTTACCAAAGGGATTTTACAAGTGTACCAGCTTTACAATCCCATTGCTCCTCTTCAATCATCACAAACTCTTCAAAACATCAGGCGTAAAACAATGACCACAAAAATGTCATAGCAGAGAATGTTAATGAAATTAACTATATTATGTATTACAGCATTATAAGACTAGCTAATAGACAATAGACAAGCTCTAAGCAACAAACAATAAAAATGCTTTATGTAGCCTAAACTGTATATCACATCATCTAGTTCACAGTCTACTTCTATCAAATTCTCATAGCAAACCACATCCTACAGTACACACCAGTGGCATTAGTACAATAATTGGATGAATAAATTTAAATGATAACACTATTCATGTTTTAATGTACTTTTCCCATGAGATTATTGTTCATTGATCTTATATTCATTTTAAAGTCTTTTATCATCTTATGATATGTAATATTTGCTCTGTATTAGTACTATCACATGATCTATACATATACCTCAGTATGCACATCCTCGAGGCTATTGCTTAATCCGTAATTTACTAAAACAAGACCAAAACTTAATAACTTTTTACCTGGAGAGTGGGAAAAGATAAAGGGACAGTTGTCTACCACACTCATTATATTCCAAATTAAATAAGAAAACAAAAATATTATGACAGAGAAAAATATGGTTAAACATACCATGACACGCTTCCTACGCCTTTAAAACTTTAAGAACTAGCTTAAATTCCCTTTTTTTTTCCAAGTTCCTTCAGAAACGTCATTTAGATAGTCAGTGAAAGAATCTCCAGCTGTTCATAGTCTGTCTTGCAGTAGCTCCCCTACTCCACCTTGTGGCTGGGATGACATTGATCCCAATGCTCTCTTGTTGATTACCAGTCTGTGTCAGAACTGAGTTTCTGAGGTTTGCTCATAGTCCACATCATTTTTACTTCAGCTACTTAGGCGTCATGAATTTTGTTCTCAGTTGCTTTGATCACAGACAACTTGAAGTGTTCCAGTCACTCTTTATCTTTGGTTAGGATAAGATCCAAGCTCTTTAGAATGGTCCATCAGATCTCTAATTTATACATCTTGGCTACGTTTTCATGTCACAAACTTCTCTGTCATTTGTTGTATGGAACTGAATTGATTCCAGTTCCCCTATTTTTTTCTTTTCCTTCTGATCCCATTTAGTCTTTTCCCCCTACCAGTTATGTTCTGCATTTCTTTTTGGGTCCCTACCTGCTGCTGCCTAACTCCTACATTGTATTCTGCATTCTTTGCAAACATCATGTCTTGAAGAAAACCTTTTTTAGCGTATCTGTTTATACTAGATAAGTCATTTTGGTGCTGCTATAGAACTGTAAAAAACATATATCATCATATTGATTCTACTCTAATTGCATTAATGTCTCACCCGCAAAAATGTAAGACTCTGAATAATAAGGAACATGCATGTTATATTTATATTGCTATAGTCCTTGCCTCATAATAAATTTTGGTACAATTTTATGAACTGATAGTTCCAGACTCTGAAGGAACTATCCTCTTGGTGAATTGACCTGGTAGTTATAATTATTTTAAATAATTTTGTCTTTTAGTCAGTATACTAAAGATGTAAGTGTTTTACACAGTATATGTGTAGTATTAGAGTATTCTGAGTTTATGTGTATACTTACCCTTACCAGTGAGTTTTATACATTCAGATATTTCCTATTACATGTTTGCATCTCTTTCAGTTTGAAAAACATTTTTTTTTTTTTAGCATTTCTTGTAAGACAGGTCTGGTGGTGATAGATTCTCTCAGCTTTTATTTATCTGAGGAAACCTTTATCTCTCCTTCCCTCCTGAAGGATAGCTATGGTGGACATAGTATACTTAGTTGTCAGTTTTTTTCCTTCAACATTTTGAATATATCATCCCGTTCCTTCCTGGCCTGTAAGATTTCTGCTGAGAAGTCTGTTGCCAGGCAAGTTGGAACTTCCTTCTGTGTTATTTGCTTATTTTTTCTTACCGCTTTCATAATATTCTCTTTGTCTTTTACCCTTGTGAGCTTAATTATGATATCTCTCAGGATAGACTTATTTGGGTTGAATCATATTGGTGACCTTTGATCTTTCTGTACATGGATATTTGTATCTTTAAGTCTGGGAAGTTTTCTATTATTATTCCTTTTAATAAACTTTCTGCCTCTTTGGCATGCTCAAACTCCTTTTGAACCCCAGTAACCTGAACAGTTGTTCTTTTGATATTTTTCCATACTTCGTGTAGGATTTCTCTGTTCCTTTTCATTATATTTTTCTTTTTTAGCCTCCAGCTGGGTATTTTCAAATAGCCTCTGTTTAAGATCACGAATTCTTTCCTTTGCTTGAGCAATTCTGCTGTTGATGCATTTTTCATTTGGTTCATTATAATTTTCAGCTCTAGGATTTCTGTTTGATTTTTTAAAAATTTATTTTAATCTCCCTGTTAAGTTTCTTTGACAAATTGCTAAATTATTTCTCTGTATTTTCTTGAATTTTTTAAAATTTCCTTGAAATAGCTGTTTTGAAATCTCTGAGAAATAATACATCTACATCATTTAGGGTTGGTCTCTGGTACCTTATTTTGTTTGTTTGGTGAGGTCATGGCTCCCCAAATGTTCTTGATTTTGTGACTGCAATGACACCTGCACATTGAAGGATTAGGTATTTATTCCAGTATTTTCTGTTTGGCTTGTTTTTGTGCCTGTCCTTCTAGAGATTCTAAACTGGCTGACTATGCTCTCTGGGGCCGTGGTCACTACCACTGTATCATCACTAAATGATGCCTCCAGTCCAGGTTTTTTATGAGTCTGCGGTTGGTGTGTTGTCATTTTTCAGCACCAGAGGGAGCCCTAAGCTGAGATTTGCCATGTGTCCCCTGTTGGTGTGTTGTTCCCAAGCAGAAGGCCTTAAAAAGGTTATCTGTCTAACTAAGTCCACCAGTTTCCCTCTGGGGATGGGGTGGATCTAGATGCTCCACCCATGGTAGCCAGTCTAGGATCAGGCACTGCAGAGCTCTGCCTTGCTCTAGGCCTCATTATGGAGGGCCTGATACAAGGCTCCAAAGCAACATCTTATGTCTACTTCCTCTCCTTTCACCAAGAAGACAATGTCTCTCTTTATGCCGTGCTGCCTGAAGTTGGGAGATGGGTGAGGCGGCCAGTCTCGTGGTCACCACAGCTGCTGTAACACTCAATCACACCTAAAGCCCATGGCCACTGGGACCAAGGCACCCTGGTGTGTGCCCAAGGCCCCACACAGCTATGGCCTGCCTACCACTGATGTTCACTTGTGGCCTGAGATAAGATAGTGAGGGCTGAAACATAAAATCGTCCTACTGGGGCCTTGAGTTTCCATCTAGTGCTAGGCAAGTCCAGATGCACTGTCAGTAAGCCCTGTCTTGGTATCAGGGATCCTGGGGTTTTGCCCAGTACTGAGTTTTATCCTGAGTTTCATTGTGGTGGGCCAGGCACTGTGCTCTACATCAAAGTCCCGCACTCACTTTCCTGTCCTTTCCTTGAGTGGGCTTTGTCTCTGTCTGAGCTTTGCTGCTAGGAGTTGGGGGAGGAGTAAAGCAGGAAATGTGATTCTGACCTTCCTACCTACTTCCATTCATCTTTTCTTATTTTTATGCTGAAACCCAGGTGCTGTAATTGCTCATCTGGTTTTCTTAGCTTTTGTGAAGGTACTTTTGTGCTCAAATTGATGTTTCTGTGGGGAGATAACCACTGGGGGGTCCTATCTGACCATCCTGCTCTGCCCTTTCTTTCTGATTTTTGAACCTTTTCATAGACTTAAAAATATAATACTGTGTCCTGTTTCTTTTTTTTCCCCTCTCATAAACTGTAATACCTTTATTTACATTTTATAATTGGCTTAAGAAAAGTTTCAAAATGTTACTTTTTACTATGTAGTGTTTAGGGATATCTTCCATGAAGCATTAAATAAAACAATGAAAGCAAAAACTAATGCAAACAACTTTCATGTTTAATGTGAAGCAATTCGAAATGGAATTTAATCTTGTTATTGTTCAGGAAATGCATACTTTAAAATTTAAGAAAAGAGAAATTCATGTATGAAACATAAATGCAAGTAAGTGTTAGTATAAAAGAAGATAATAAGGGATTTCTCAATTTTGGTTTTGTTTACTTAGTTA